>PVJS01000707.1:0-89302 GCA_004027185.1 Glis glis | reverse complement strand
ATTTGCAACTCCCTGATTGCTAATGATGTTCAACATTTTTTCATGTATTTATTGGCCATTTTTATCTTTTGTGAAGTGTCTGAAAGAATAGATCCTTTGGAGTAGGAAGGAGCATCCTAACTTCTTGGAGCAGTAGGGGAAGCAGGCATAGGGGTCCTATTTAATTTCCCACAATGAACCGGGAGAGTTTATAAAATTCATCTTCTGGAAACCCAGGATGTGTTGTTAGCACCGTGTGTCCTGCTTTGTATCAACTCCAGTCGGGTCTTAGAACATACAAAGGAGGTTGGCTCTTTCTGGTATCACTTTCAAATGATAGATTTTAATGAGTGCCACCCAGGTTACTCTTTGACCAATATGCTGATTTAATTCTTTTAAGAATGCAAATAAAATATAATTATTTCAAAGATCGTGGGTAATATCCCACATGAGAAGACATTATGGGCTATTAACCAGTTGTTAATTTGGACTGTGTTTATTTAAATCAAGTGGAAGCAGGGTCTGGTGGAACTGTATGTGTGGTCATCAAAGCCTATAATCTCCTATAATTTAAGTAAGTTACAGGGAAGGTAAAATTGGTCATGATTCCTGTGGTTAGAATATCTGATTAATTTGTCTTCTGATAAAATTGTGTTATTGCTTTGTAAAATATATGCAAAAATTTAAGCAATCAAGATTCTACATACTGTGAAGGACTCTTCACTATAAAGAGATGAAAATTCAACTCCTTTGAATTTTTGTAATTTAAGTTGTATTTGTTTATTTTCATGACTTAAGATATTATAATTGTTGTCAGATTTTATCATTATTTTAATTCTTCAAATAAGATTGTGATAGTTAAATTCAGAGGTGAAAGTTTTGGAAAATTTAATGATAAAGCAAAAAGTTTATCAGAAAAATTTAAGAGATATAAATTTTCTTTAGGAATAGGTCATAGAAACCTATGTTTTAAGTCTTTAGACTTAGACGTTTTCATTAATTTGCTTCAATTTTGGGGATAAAAGTGGTACTTGTTGACAGCAATGTTAAATCTGTTTCTCTTTTCTCTCACACATACATGCATACATTCGTTTAAGTGCACACACAGTTAAATGGATTGTTAATGTAGCACTTAAATTTTTTTTTATAATGAGGACATTTCAAACATACCTAAAATGTGCAAGGACAGGCAATGAACATGCCTATGTCTTTCACATAGAACCATGTAAACATTTTGTTGCTTTTGCCTTATCTTTGTAATTTCTTTTCCTGAACCACTTGAAAGTTAATTGCAGAGCACAGTGGATTAGCAGTCCATCGCTTTAACTGCCATGTATTTTTATAAAGCTTACTTGTGAACTGTGAGTCATTTGGAATAAATAAGTCACTTATATGTCAGATATTATATTTTATTTTTTGATGTTGTCAAATTACTATGTATAGTAATAATTTAAATTTATAGAAGAAATATTTTTCTTTTGTTCGTCTTAGCTTTCAGTGCTACATTTGAATACAATGTGCTTATTGTCAACCCTGAAATGGTTTCCATGTAGCCTTTACTATTGTAATCTTTAAATTTTCACTGTGATTTAGATTAGATATCAGAAAATTAAACAGAAAGCATCCAACATAATGCATTTTCATAAATGTTAAAACTTTATCCTTTCTGCTATACTGCACATACCATTTATACCTTTATAATAATATATTAGTTCACATTATGAAATCACTCATGAAATTGTACTGTTACCCTGTTGTCTTTATTTTAACAAATTTAATTGAAGTTAACATAAATCTGCTCTTTGGATGAAATTTGCTTTTAGACTAAGAGCAATTTTGGATATTTTGAAGCTTAAGATAAAATTTTAATAGATTATATTAAAATTGGCACTGTTTTCTGACCTGTGGTAATAGAAATAATAAAGCAATCATTGATAGTTCTAAAAAAATAAGGAAGTTAATTGCAGACGTCACCTCTAAATATTTCAGTTTATGTCTCCTCAGAGCAAGGTATTTGTCAACATAATCACAATATAATTATCATACTTAGAAAATACAACATTGGTACAATGTTATTATCTGATATACGGTCTATATTTACATTTTCCAATTGCCTCAATAATAATATGCTTTGCAGCTTTTTTTCCTGTTGTTTTTTCTTTTTCTTTCTTTCTTTAAAAAAATTCTGATCCAGAATTTATTCAAGGATCAGTCATTGCATTTGATTGTCAAATTTCTTGAGCTTCCTTTATTCCAGAACAGTTTCTCAGCCTTCTCTTTTATGATGTTGAGTTTATTTATTTATTTATTGCGATGCTGGGTTGAACTCAGCGCCTCATGCATGCTAGACCAGTGCCCTACCACTGAGCTACATCGCAAGCCTGCTGTTGACATTTTTTAAAGAGTCCAGGCCCTTTTTTTTTTTTTGGTCAAATTTCCTCAATTTGGATTTGTCAGATGGTTGCTTTATTATTGGGTTCAGACTAACTTTTTTCCCCACAGGAGTACTATAATGGTGTCCTTCTTGGTGAATCACAGCGTATGGGTTGTTTCTCCAATTATACTTAATTTTTTTTTTTTTTTTTTTGCGGTACCAGAGATTGAACCCAGGGGCGTTCTACCTCCGCTACACCCCCGCCTTATTTTTTATACTTTATTTTGAAACCGGGTCTCAGGATGTTGCAGAGGGCCTCACTAAGTAGAGAGAGAGAGACAGGGAGAAAGAGAGAGAGAGAGAGCTGAGGCTGGCCGCGAACCCGGATCCTCTGGTCTCCGCCTCCCAAAGTACTGGGATTACAAGCAAGTGCTACCACGCCCGGCTAAATTTTTTTATACATATTTATAGGGAGAGATCTGCTGCCTATCCAAAAGAATATCTTAGTTTAAGTATGTGATATAAATTCCCATTTATATGGGTTTTCTGTTATAGTACTTAGGAAAAAAATTGATTAAAAGTGATAGATAATGTGTTTATTCTTCTATTGTGTGTTTTAATAAATTCAATACTCAGTGCATATTTATTGAATGAATGAAAATACTGATGACTTAAAAATTACAAATTCTCAGCTTTGTCAAGGAATTAAAACATTCTTCATTGTTGTACTGCTATTTAAGTATTTTCATGGTTTCCTTTATGGTTTTGTTTATGAAACAAAATGTACTAAGCTTGAAATAAACTGCTTGAGATGTCTAACATAAAAATAACCAAATGTAATTTTAAACCATCACTGTGTATATAGGGTCACATTATTTCACTTGCAGTCACTCAGGGTTTGTATATATCACATTTCAGTGTAATGACATGGGCCGGCTCCAAAGAAAATACCAGGCAACACGAATTTGGTTTGACTAACAAATATTTACATGTCTCTGTAGCTCTAATTATTGTAATCTTTAAGGGGTTTACACTACATGGGCTTAATTCTTCAGAGCTTTATGTTAGACTAAAAGAAGTTGATCAGTAGTATATATAACTGTAAAAATGATACTGGAGCCTGTCTGGATAAATGTTGAGCGTAAGCCAGAGCTTCTGCAGAGAACAGGTGGACTTAAGGGTGCCCTGCCCTGGGCAGACGGCTGCTTGTCGTCTGCAGGCTTTCTTATGTGTATTCAACTTTTTTTTCTTTCCAGGTGGGCGGTGTTGATAGAAGTCAGGACTGTCATTTGATCTTTCTAAGTTTCTCTAGTCATGTAGTTAGTATGTTATCAGGAAGATAAGCTAAACAGCGCACGCCTTTGCTTATGAGGTTGATGCATCCTCCATGGGAAGCAGATGGACAGCTGTGCTGTTGGGTACTGAGCCATTCACGTGTCTGTTCACCCAGGACCATCCCTGTCATTTGACATGCTTTTGTGAGATGGCAAACTGGGACTGTGGTTTAAGCCTGTAGTCGTAAAATGGTTTAATGGATTTTCCCCCTACGTAGTTAAAGCTCCCTGACCTATCGGATCTCGATAGAACCTGTAGCTCCACTATAGTGCTTCTCATTCTGTGTTGCGGAGATGTGAGGTTTTTCCATCATCAAGACTCTCCCTTTTAAAATCTTTGGATCCCCAGAGACCCAAATCCCAACTGATCTGAATCAGAGAATCTGGTCCCTAAGTAAGAAAAAACTGTGGTCTCATCCACAACATGACAATTTCCTGCTAATAACATTAGTCATTATTTTGGCTTTTATTTAAGCTAATAAATCAAAATTCAATCATTTCACAATTAGACTTAATCCAGAGTATTTTTTTTTTCATTTACCACATTTATTGAGGAGTTCTGTTCCTGGTAGGGCGGATCCACCAGTGTCTCCTCTTCCTCTCCTATGGCTAATGTCCGTTCTGTTCCACAATGTTGTTAAAAATTCTATACCTGATTTCAGGCATTTGTGGCAGGGGCTGAGTTCCTCCTAATGGCTAATAGGCTTTGTCTGTCGTAAACATATATGAAAGTGTGTCCCATAAATACAAACATGTTAATTAGTAGAGTTGTCATAGTAATGAGATTAATAAAGACTGTCTCTTGTGGGGCCCACACTTGAACTTTCTGAATATTATCTCCCACCTTTTACCTTCTCAGGTAAAGTGGTAATGGAGCAAAAGAGGCAATGTTACAGAACATGCTCCTGTGATATGTAATTGACTATCATAGTGGAGGAGTTCTGGAAACCTGTTATTAATGGATGAGGAAACTTCTCTTTTGTCCCTAATTATAATCTCCTTGATTCATGTTCTCTTAGTTTTTATTTTCTGCTTTTTAAATTTCTCTCCTTTGGAGTAAGGAGATAGACATTATATAGCTGCTATACAAAGTAGAAAAGTGAGATTTTTTTGCTTAATCAGAGATTTAAAATCAATAAAATATGTTCTAATTAAAGTGTTGTAGTTAAAAATCATAATGGCAATGAGAATAGTTTTCAAGTCTGAGTTTTAGCCTTGAGGGCTAGTTCATGAGCTAGGGACCCAAAGCCATGGGTAGAAGTAGGAAACACAGTGTAACTTTTTTTTTTTTTTTGCAGTACTGGGGATTGAGCCCAGGGGCATTCTACCTCTGAGCTACACCCCCAGCCCTATTTTTTTATTCTTTATTTTGAAACAGGGTCTCACTAAGTTGCAAAGGGCCTCATTAAATAGCGGAGGCTGGCTGCGAGCCTGGTCCTCCGGTCTCAGCCTCCCAAGTACTGGGATTACAAGTGTGTGCCACCACACCCGGCCTACAGTGTAACATCTTAAATGGGTGAAAATTTAATTCTTAATAACTCTAGGCTTTTCCTGATGTTATTGGGAATGATTATAAATTCCTTAAAAGTTATTTCTATCACCATAAAAGCAATGCTCTCTTATTGTAGAACATTAGGGAATTAACAATATATTAAGAATTAAATAAAATGAAAAATATAACCTTAACCAAAGATTGGATTCACCTTGAATATTGCAGTGGAAAGAAAATCTTTGTGCCTTCTTTAAATACTACAATTCAAGGGAACTACATTTGGCTCACATGCGATTCAATTAAATTTTCATAGAATTTCTACTTTGTGCCAGGCACTATACTAGGTACTTGGGTAGAACACTAATTAAAATAAAGGGCTTTCTCTTGTGAAGCTTACATTTGAGTTGGGGAGGGAGGGAGACCAAAACCAAATAAATGTAAAGATAACATAAGGTGGTAGAAGAAAAAGCAGGGTATGGGATGGAGAGTGGCAGGGGGTATTGAGATATGTGAGGGAGGTTTGGGAAAGTCTGTCTGATGAGGTGACATTTGACCAGAGATTAGGGGACAAGAGCATTCCAGACTGAGAGAATGCTGGATGTTAAAATCCCGAGGCAGTGGACATTGATTCCTGGTTGGCCAATAATTATAGCTAATATTGATTATGTACCAATTATGGGATAGGATTTTAAACTTCTTACAGTGACCCAGTGAAGTGGGTGATTAGTTTAACTCCCATTTTGCGGATGGGGGAAACTCAGATGTTGTAACTACTGTACTGTACTGGCAACTGCTATGTTAGAGCAGAGAGTTCGAGTGTAACTTAGATTCTGGGAGGCCAGGATGTTTCTTAGGAGAGTTGCTGCTTAAATTTAGAGCAGTTACAAGATGAGGAGAGTTTAGGATTTTGTTCTGTTCTCCATACCCACCCCCACCATAGCCCCAGAAACCACAACCATAACTGTTTGTTGAGTAAATGTAGCTGGATGAGCATTTGCAAAGACTAGAGGCAGAGGAGAACATGGCATAGTCGGAAAACTGACGTTAGTTCACTTTGACAGGGTCATGAACCATGTGAAAAAAACAGAGTAGGGACCTTTGGTAGAAGCAATAAACAGGGAGCAGGTCAAGAATATATATTCAATGAGGTCATAAATTAGAAGTAGAAAAGTAGGGAAAAGGGACGAGGATTGCAAACACACTGTTAATTACTTAATGTAATCATTTCATTTTGTTTAATCCTATTTATTAAAATTCCTGGAAGCCCAGGCACAGGGGGAAACATGTAAAGTTATAGAGGTCTCATGATCAAAATAGAGGAATTGTTCCAGTTCTTCAGAAGAGGTAATATTATCTCTAGGTGTGTTGTGCAAAATTTTACAAAGCATTTCTCACATGGAGCATACAAAACATAATTGTCTTAGTATGTTTTCTGTTGTAACAACAGAATGCCTGAGACTGGGTAACTTATGAAGAAAAGAGGTTTGTTTAGTTTACGGTTCTGGAGGCAGGGACCTTCAAGATTGGGCACCTGTATCTGGTGTGGACCCCAGGCTGCATCATAACCTGGTGGATGGTATGACAAAGGGGCCAAACTCATGCTTAACCCATTCCCACAAAGAAAACATCGATCAAGTCACAAGGGCAGATTCCTTATGACTGCAAATGCCTCTTAGAGGCCTTGCCATTTCTCAATACCTTTATATTAGGGACAAAGCCTATGAGTTTAGGTGGGGACAAATCATATTCAAACCTTAGCAATAATGAAAATAACCTCTGCAATATTCTGAAAAAATACCGAAGTGGTATTTGGGTGACTATTTCTTGTAACCATCATTGGTAGATGTTCTTGGCATAACATTCGAGCATAGCTCAATAAAATCAATTTCATGTAATATCTCTTTGAACACCCTTGCCATTTCCTGACCATAAATATTCTTCCTATTTCATGTCAAAGTCTTTAGGAACTATTGTTTACATAGAACCCTTTCTCCTAGGCAAACGTGTAGACTGAATTATGTATTTGGTTAATTCAGATGATGATTCATAGAAGTTATTTTTTTCTATTTGGTTTGTGCCTGTATCTGTATTATCAGATCCATATTAGGAAAATTATCAGGTATTATTTCTAATAAGTATTATTATGCTGGGGGAGAAACAACAATTAATTCTGGAATGTCCCCTCTTTCCTTCTCCCATAGGTTCCGGATTGGTTCATAGTCAGGGCTCCTGTAGTTTGATTCCCAAGGGTGGGACAGGACTGTGCTGCTCCAAACACAGTATGAAGAGCCCTCCCCCAGGAGCTGAAGGGTCCGATGGAAGGGACGTGCAATTCCAAGATACACTTGCCAAACCACAGAGATTGTAGGCCTGCCACCCATGCATTATTATCATCATTATTTAGTGTTTGTGGAAGCCCCAAGCCAAAATAAGCAATCTGCCAGCCAAGGAAGCGACACCAGCCGTTACCACAGGGATTGGAGGCCCCCTTTGCATTTAGCAGCAGTGACACAAGTCATATTCTTGTCCGATTCTATCAATCACCAGGCACAGCCTCCTGCTGTCTTCCCACAACAACTTTTTCTTGGCATTTCTCTCTTCCCTCCTCCCAGTAATAGTTACCTTGGCATGTGTGTGTTGCCTCTCCGCCTCCACTATTTTTTTTAAGAATTTATATAACGAGCCGTGCATGGTGGCGCACGCTTGTAATCCCAGTACTTGGGAGGCTGAGACAGGAGGATCTGGGTTCGCGGCCAGCCTCAGCTACTTAGTGAGGCCCTCCGCAACTTAGTGAGACCCTGTTTCAAAATAAAGCATAAAAGAATAGGGCTTGGGGTGTAGCTCGGAGGTAGAATGCCCCTGGGTTCAATCCCCAGTACTGCAAAAAAAAAAAAAAAGAATTTATATAACGAAAGGGATTCAATTAATTGTTGAGTGAGAGGTAAGTAAGAAGGGAAGGCTTTCACGGTCCATCCCAAAACCTCTCTCCTTTTAGGGATATAGTATTGTGCTTGAAAGCATACAGCCCAGACTCTCAAGTTCAAATCCTGGTTCTGGTGGGGAGTTGTGGCACATGCCTATAATCCCAGTACTTGGGAGGCTGCGACAGGAGGACTGCAGGCTCAAGGACAGCCTCAGCAATGTAGTGAGACTCTCAGCAACCTGGTGAGACCCTGTTTCACAATAAAAAAGAAAATAGGGCCAGGTGTGAAGCTCAGAGGCAGAATGTCCCTTAGTTCAATTCTCAGTTACTCCCCCCACACCCCAAAAAATTCCTGGCTCCGCCACTCACCAGTGAATGATCTTGGGAAACTTAACCTCTCTATGCTTCAGTTTCTTCATTATAAAACCTGTTTACTCTTAACAACTTCTCTCGTGGATTTGAAATTAGTTCTTGAAAAATGGTTGAAACAGTGTCGGGGTCGATGTATAAGCTGCTGTTATTGTTAACAGGCCACAGAAGGGTACCTGGGTGTCAGCCTCATATTGAGAACCCCCGCCTCGGGTTGTGGGACAACGAAGAACATCAGGCTCTTTGGGAGTGACAGGTTTGGGACTGTGTTTAGGGATGGGTCATGGGAAAGCCCTCCATGCCTCAAACCATCCAGTGAGATGGAGTTTTCTTTTCTTTTTAACCTGAGGATAAAATGAAGTGAAATTGTGATGGTCTCAGAAATGTCTGCAAATTAGGGCTCATGGCCAACTTCATTGTTTATTCTTTTTAATTTTTTAATATTTATTTATTTATTTATTTATTTGTTTTATTAATTTAAAAGGGTCTCACTAAGTTGCTGCAGGTCTTCGCTGGCCTCAATCCTCCTGTCTCAGCCTCCCAAGTGCTAGGATTAACAGGCGTGTGCCACCACGCTGAGCCCATCGTTTCTTCTAATGAAAGGTGGTTCCATTAAGTATGCATGAGTTATGTACCATCAACTCATCAGGGCCCAGTGTCTGAGCACAGCCTTGGTGTGTGTGTGTGTGTGTGTGTGTGTGTGTGTGTGTGTACTTCTGTGGATTAAAGCCAGGGGTGCTCTACCTCTGAGCTAAACCACCAGCCACCCTCTCCCCTATTAAATTTTAAAACAGGGTCTCACTAAGTTGCTGAGGCTAGTCTCAAACCTGCAATCCTCCCATCTCAGCTTCCCAAGTACTAGGATTACAGGCATGTGCCACCACGCCTGGCTCGGGCATGCCTCTGTTCCGTGAAGCACAATAGCGAGGTAGCCTGATGGACTTTGGAACCAGGCCTATCTGACTCTGAGGCTTACTTTAATTTATTGACCTTTTTTCAGTCTCAGTTCCCTTCTCTAGGAACTAGCAATTATAGTTCTGGCATTTCAGGGTTGTTTCGGAGATTAAATAAGATAGCATGCATAAAATACCCTGCATGGTGTCTGCCCTTAGAAGACATTTGACATTGGTTAGCTTCTTTCCTTTTCCTTGTATGATTCTTCCCTATTTTTATCAAGAAAGTCTCTTAGTTCAGGAAATCATTTAGAGGAGTGTTTCAAATTTAATGTGCATATATTACCGGGTGGGAGATTTTATTATTCCACACAACCTCAGTCCTTGTTTGCTGGGAAAGCATTCAAACAGAAAGCACAAATGGGAAATATAGGAGGTTTATTTACATGCTGTGTGAAGGCACCATATGAGAAAGGCCAGGAAGAGAAGAGAAGGACCACACTCCAGGGGAAAGCGTCTGGAACGGGCCATTCCCAGGAATGGAAAGGCAGTCTGGGGCAATGGGGCTATGCTCCAGGGACGGGGTCTGGAGTGGCTTGTTTCCAGGTATGGAAAGTGGCCCATGTGTCAGGTTTTAGAGTCCCTCTGGACACCTTTATACGTATTACATTTGGGGTGATCGACTGCCCTTTGCACATGGCACCTTAGTGGCCCTGCGTTGTTCCTCTGCCCCCTTTCCATAGAGGTGGGGTCAACATTTTAGTCACTTTGCCACACACACTTGCACATCCAGGGTCATCATTTGAAGAAAATATCAGAGGTTGTGCATTGTCATCTACCAAGAAGCTTTCTCCTCGCCCAGCACAGGCAGGGGTGGTTGAGGTCTAGAAGAAGCCCGTCATAGATATTTCCTCAGGATCTCCATGAGCCAAGAATCTCAAACTATTTCATGTAGAATGTGATGTCTTGCTTTGTTGTTGAAGGGCTTGTCTCAACATTCATTCTTAACTGCCGGGGTCAACTGCATCTTCTGTGCTCATTTTGGAAATTGGCTGTCATTGTCCACAGACAATTTTTCTTGAAGTAAAAAAATGCAAAAGTTGCTAATTCCATTGAGGTTCATCTTTTTGCATTAGAGATGTGAGAAAATAATAGTTTACTTCTCCTTTCTTTCTTTTCTTTTCTTTCTCTGTGTGTGTGTGTGTGTGTGTGTACTAGGGATTGAACCCAGGGGCATTCTACCTCTGAGCCACACCCTCACACCATTTTGTTTTTATTTTGAAACAGGTTCTCACTAAGTTGCTAAGGGTCTTGTTAAGTTGCTGAGGCTGGCCTTGAACCTGAGATCCTCCTGTCTCAGCCTCCCAAGAACTGGGAATGTACGCGTGCGCCACTATGCTTGGCTTCCTTCTCCTTTAAAGGAGACCTATTACTATTTTCCCTAGAACATTCCAGAGTGTGTCCAAATTGGAACTTGGTTCTCAGCCGTGTTACAAAACAAAGGCAAGTCTACTTCAGTCTCCTTTAGACTTACCTAGGTACTATTTCATTAAAGTTCTTCTACCTGGTTGGTCTCTACTTAATAGGTTTACCAGTTTGGGGGAAGAGCTTGAAAATAGCCTTAGGTAAGAATGCAGGCATTTTGAAAGCTAGTGTAGAGAAGGATTACAGGAGGAGAACATAGATAAAATATTTGAGGAAAAGAAAATTAGAGGAGCCATTAACATTTTCATCTGTTTGAGATAAATCAGTCAGGGTTATATCAAAGACAGATGGCATACTCACTAGCAAAGGACAATTTATGATTGAAAACCGGGCCTAGATGTAGCTGGGTCAGTATTGCCTGTGGGCCTGGAAGTGCCCTTGGCAGGGAGTGACCTGACCTCATTCCTTCTCCCTTCCCAAATTCCCACCCAACAAGAGCAGAGTGCACAGGAGCCTATCAGTGCAGTTCCTCCTGGGTGGGCTCCTGGGGAGGACGGAGGTAGGTGAACAGCAGATCTGGAGGGGCAAACGGAAGCTGTCTGCACAAGTAGGGTTATATTTTCTTTGCCTTGTTCACCAGAAGATAATATTGTCACCTCCTTGGGGGAAGACACCGGTTTGTCCACTTCTCCACAGGACACTATTTCAATGATTGTTGAGTGAATGAACGGGCTGATTATTTTCTTCCTTTCTCTTGACTTGCACTTAGGGTAGCCAACAAAAGCAGTTTGATTCCGGAGTGTTCTGGATAGTTGCTGAAGTAACTAAAAAATAATTTCATGTAATACTTTTAACCATCTAAAGCTGCTAAACAAAGTTAAGTTCACTGTATTAATATCTTGAGTCTTTATTATTATTTATTTATTACTATTGTTTGCCTAAATATCCAGGTTTAGCTAAGCAGCACATTTATAAATCTTTAGCCCTAATCAGTGACTATTAAATCTAACACATTTTTATTTCTCCTTCCACCCAGAGCCTCACTGGCCAGCGAATGGGTAAGCTGTTTAATGTAGGGAGCTCACATGACTTTTGGTTTCTTCCCAGGCTGCTTTGAGGAAACTACTTAAAAGGCTAAAGTAGCCCCATGAACTATATTCAGTAGCTTTAAAAGAAGGACTGTGAATAATGTCTGGTTTCTCCTCACTGTCAAATGGGCTAAAGTCAGAATCAATACTGCTTCTTGGGCACAAACATTGGCAGTTTCTTAGGCAGTTAAGTTGTGTTTCCTAATGATTCTCAGACATTAGTATTTTGAAGGGATAGAGAGCCAAATGTCACAAGTGACTAGTTTAGAGGTACCTGGGGTCCTTGAAGTGTTCAAGTGTAAGAGCAGAAGAGAATACATTGGCAGGAAGTGGAGTGAACCCTTCTTGGTTACAGCTGTGCTGTTCTCACTCGAGGGTTTTCATGTAATGTATGCGTTTGTGGGGAAGCCTCAAGATTCCTCAGCCATCAGGTGCCAAGATGACTCTGTCCTTTGCTAAACAGAATCGGGTCTCCAAATTCGTTTGATTTGATTCATTTGATTTCATTTCTGTGGTTAGTGTCTCATAGGCTTCTTTTGCATACACTTTTGTTCATGTGTTTTTGACAGCCCCTTCTTATTCTTGTGAAGTCTTTTGAGATTTTACATAATAGAAGTACGTGGGGAGTGTTGATTTAGTGCCTTTCCAAGTCACTCTGATTATAATTATGGGAGGGTATTTTATGATTCTATTTCCAGTGTCCCAAAGGACAGAAAAAGCCTGGGTAGGCTCATAGGTCTCCCTCACATCATCCAGAATGACAGGCATTCTCTGCTTCCACTCACATCTTGGTGCTAGCAGTGAAGGGCTCTCCATTAATGATTCTCTGAGTTCAGGTCATACCCTCTCAGGCTTATGCTGTGAGCTCAACTAATTTTTGATTACTGTTCAAAGTGTGCATGTGTTTTCTTTAAATAGATTTGAGATTTTAAAGGAAAATTTTGTTTCTAGTTTCTTCACATCTCTTTACCAGGGCCAGGGTACTGTGAAAGCCATCTGGTGGGTCTGCAGTTGAATTTTTCACTATAGGTATGTTTTGTTTAGTGGGTAGGGATTTCCCTGCCTCTCAATTGGACTGAAATACTTTAAGTGGAATCCACATTTCTCTATTTGCCTCAGGTTTCTTTATTCCCTGTTATTGAATTGGCTCTTGTAGAACAATTCAGGATCTTTAAAATTCTCTCTTGTCCTAAACACTAAAAAAAAAACGGGGAACTGTATACAGAATAATATAATGATAATGTCTCTACATGTGGCTTGAGATTTAGCTACTTTCTTTCCTAAATCAAATGATTCCTTATTCATTTGTAAAAAATATAACAAATTTACAATTGTACAGTGCTTTAGAGCACTGTGAATTGCTCCTATTTGAAGTATTTTTATGTAATTCTTTGGACTATCACAATAATCCTATAGCTGGGGAGGTGGCTGTTTCTCTCCATATTACAGATGACATATAATATGGCATGATGATTAAGAGTGTGGGTGCTGGAGTCAGATAATCTGAGTTTGAGTTTTAACTTTAGTATTTACTAGCCTCATTTCAACTAATAAGCCTACTCAGTTTTGTATCTTTAAAAAGGAGATACACCCATTTTATAGGGTTAGATGAGAAGTAGATAATTCAGGCAAAGCAACTGGAACAGTACCTAGCATATAGTAAGTGCTTAATAAATCTTATTATAATCAATACTGTTGTTATTGCTAACAGTATTTGAAAAAATGGAAATTTAAAGAAGTGAAGTGATCTCTGTGAGGTCACAAGTGCGTAGGCTTGACCCGAGATTGGGAGGCTTCTGGTGCTGATTTCTTTCCACTGTGTTTACTTCTAAATTCCTCATGCATTCTGGGGGCTGTAACTGGGGTCATCCTTTATTTCACTTTTTAAACTTATCTTCATTTTCTTTGTGCTCTCCCCATTTATGGCGAGTGGCTATTGTCTGATCAGTGATGAGATTAATTTGTCAGAATTCAGCATAAGAGGTAGCAGCTAGGTGTGTGTCTCTGAGATAGTGAAAAAAAAAAAGGTTACATTATCTCCATTTGGGGGAAGGTATTTGCAGTCCAGTGTGAAAAGAACACAGGCTTTAGTCAGATAGGTGAAGTTCAGATCCCGGTTCTTCTACTTCTGTATGTGTCTAAACCCTATTGTCCTCATCTGAACAATGGCAGTCAGCAGTGTTGTTTGGAGGCCTAACGGAGATGCTAAGCATACTTGGCACACACCTGGCACCCAGTAAATGTGGCTGTTCTTGCTGGTGAGGAGGAGGTGGCTCTTCACACTGGCTCAGGGTCACAGTAGGTGAGCACCCCGGTCTCACTGAACACTGCGTGCACTGCTTCATCTGGATAAGTTGTTTCTCTACATTTTAAATCCAAGTGTTTTGACCTTTTGTTGCTAATTTATTTTTAACGTGACTGCTGTGGACAGGTCACTGGCTCTGTGTGTCAGCAGGCCATGTGCAATGCCCTTTATGTCAAAATCCCAAGTTCACTGCATGTCACAAGACAAAGTTAATGTTAGTGAATCCACATGACCAACCAGAAAGATGACACTTGTGGAGTCTGTCAGATGGTGTTTGGGTAGCTATTCTCAGAAAGTTAAGGCAGCAGGTGGTTTTTGAGTATTTACTATATTCTCGGCATTATGTGAGTGAGGTAGTTGACACAAAAGGGTACTTTTTTTCTCTCTTTCACAGGACTCACAATTTTCTGGGGACAACAGATGTGATGGAAACATGACACAATTAAAGAACAACAATAAACACTGTGATTCAGCTTATGTTAGATAAGTGGACCATGGTCTAGATGCTTCCTGGGCCCTCCTAGCTTGGTAGATAAAGAGACACAGAAAGCCACACTCGAGGCATAGTTGAAAGAATGATGAGAGTTATAAATAGAGAGTGAAGAGGAAGGGCTATGTGGCATGTGTAGATGTGGGTGGTGGTGTGGGTTCCAGAGGGAGTGATGCTTGAGTTGTTGCCCAGTGGGGATAGAGCAGCATCAAGTGAGGAGGAAAGAAAATCATACTTGTAATGGCACAGAGGTGAGAGAGCCTGGCAGTGAAGAAGAACAGCATTTGTCCAGGATTCCTGATAGCGAGAGCTTAGGGCTTATGGGGAACAGGGGTGGGCCAGCAGGCTGGAAAAGTGAGCAAGGGTTAAGTCATTAAAGACCGTCTCCACCTTTCTGAGAAGTAGAAGCATTGAGGTGTTTGTAAGCAAGCCAGGTGACTACTGCAGTAGTTTGTGTTTCAGATTGATTACTCTATGAACCTTGTCTAGTAAAAAGAGTGAGAAATAGGAGACTGAGGCAAGGCTTGAAGGAAGAATGATTGATTGAATAGTCATGTGAGTAAATAGATGATATTCACTCTAAGTATTATAGGGGTTCAGAGAAATTAGACCTCACAGTGGGATCAACATTTCAGGAAGACTCCATGGTGGAGGAGGATTTGAGTGGCCAGCCCAGTGACTTGCCCATAGTATGTGTCCAGTAAACTAAATTTTGAGTGACAATAGGATTTATACAGGACAAGACAGGATGTAATACCAGGTTGCATAGACATGTGTGAGATGGTCAAGGAGACATATCTAACAGGAAAAGAACGGTAGTGTTCTAGTCAACATTCTCACAGCTGTGACCCAAAAAAACCTGACCACACAATGTAGAGGGAGGAAGATTTATTTTGTCACAGTTCTAGAGATTTCAGAGGTTCAGTCCATGTCACACGAGTTACATCTACAGAGCTCAGGGCATGGTGGCAGGAGGTGGAAAGGGAGAGAGCAGGGCTCTGCTCTCACATCATGGAGGATGGAAAACAAGAGAGAGAGAGAGAGAGAGAGAGAGAGAGAGAGAGCAAGGGGGCAAGGGAATTCAAAGACACAAGCACAGTCCCCAAGACCACACCCCCAGTGATCCACCTCCTCCACTGCACCCCATCTGCCTAGGTTACCACCCTGTAAATCTAACACAATAGATTTATCCACTGATGAGATAACAACCCTCATGACTTAATTATATTGACTCTGAACATCAGTATTCAAACTATGTCAGATAGATAATACAATTTCATTTGAAAATTGGTCCTAGAGTTTGAAAGGCTTTGAAATGCCTTTGAAGTTCTGTTCTTATATTTAATGGGGATGACAGAGAGAAAACAGTACTTTTGGACTAGAAACTATGACTTTACTTTGACCTATTTTGGCTTTGGGAAGATTGGAATAGTCCACTGTCAGGAGACAAAGGAAGCTGAAGTAGAAACGAATGAGTGTCCATATGAGATTTTTCAGTGATGCCAGGCAAGAAAGGGATGGAGTAAAGAGAAAGAAGGAGAAACTGGTTGTCCTATGGAGTCTTTTAGAGATAGCAAACACAGCATGCACAGTCATTATCTCATTCCATACTCACAGCAGACTTCTAATTGATCTTATATTTTCCTTCTGGACTCAAAGGTAGCCTGGGACCCTTGTTAACACATTGCTCCAGAAAGTTACTATTAGTTGATCAGAGTTGGAACTGGCATTCAAACCTATATGTCATGGTCTGGAATAAGAAATAGATTAATACTATACTCACAGTACAAATCAGTTTTTTGCTTTTCCAGGTGGAACTTGCAGAAATCTGTGCCAAGAGTGAGCGTTATATTGGCACTGAAGGAGGAGGAATGGACCAGTCCATCTCATTTCTTGCAGAAGAAGGAACCGTAGGTGGCATTGCACTACTTGGAAATACCAACTAGGGAAAATTCAGACGAGAGGAAGGCCTTGAGATCCCAGCATGCTTGGTTATAAGCAGTTTATTCTATTAAGTTCTATTGTAGGATATGATTTACCAACCACTTTGGAACTCAAGGCTCCCACTAGTTAATTTACTCTGTTTGTGTTAACCACTTTTTTGCTCTTCCAGAATCACACCTCAAGTCTGTTTTTTCTCCTGTGCCTCGTTTATTTTTTCTCCCTGTCTTCATGGTTTAGACGAGATTTCTCAACTCCCTAGTTATTGGGACCTCCATTCCTGCTCCTGTCCTAAATCAATACCTCTTGGGACATTTTCATAATTTCACGTTGGCTTTAAATCCAAATGTTAGTTCTCTTACCACATATATTCACAGCCCCTCTTTTTGTAATTTACTGTTTGGAGTCATTTTTCTCTGTCAACATTTTTGGGCTTCAGTGGTGGGAAAAAGAATGTTGACTGGGAGCCAGGAATGAATTCTTTAGTTGGATACCACTTCCCCTTGGCCATCAACCCCTTTAGGCAGGGCGGAGGTTTTGGTTGTGGCCTGTAAACTGTCCATTTCCAAAATAAAAGCAGACATTCCTTGGAGATCTTTTCTTGGTTTTTCATCACATTCCTACAGGCTTGGCTATTTTCCAAGAACACCTGGATTCCTTCTTGTTAAGAATATTTGTTGTCGATTCTCCTAAGCCAAAGCACGAGGCATGAGGAAATTTGGTTTAAGGCTAAGAAAATACTCTGGGTGTTTTGGATGAGACCTGACAAGCAGACGCAATGGCAAATGTCTCGATGTTAATGTAAACTCGGTATAGAGTCTGAACAGTCCAAGTTGTTTGAACTCACACAGCACTTCACCATCTGACCCCTACTTTACCCTTTTCCAACCTAACCTCTTGCCACTTCTCAAACTCCGAGCTCTAGCCAAATTTCAATATTCTATGCTTCATTAACATTTTTGCCTCTAGAGTTGCATCCGTGCATTCTTCTGTTTGACATCCTATTTGAGGAAAGAAAACCTCTGTCTGTCCTTTTGCTCATCCTTTAGGATTCAGTTTAGATTTTCCCTTTCAAAGGAGATTACATGAGGCTCTGTCTGATTAGGTGCTTCAACTAAATGTCGACATAGCATCCTGCGCTTTGTGACCATTGTAACATTTGTAACTTGGAAGTGGATCTGTCTGTCTACTTGAGTGTGTTTTCCACTATTGTAGGCTCCATAAGGGGAGGGACACTGTCTTGTTTACCGTTGTATCTCGAGTTCCTAGTAGTGATTGAATGTCGGTAAATTATATTTGAATGAATGAGTGCATTTTTCTTTTATGCTTTTATTGGTGCATTATAGTCTCACATCATTATGTAAATCATGTTGACAGTGACATACACGGACACAGCACTTGGTGCCCCCTCCCCCTGCTGCCTCCCCATCTCCTCCCTTCCCCATACAGAATACTAAAATTGACATTGGTATTTTCACATATGTACACATAGCCGATGGTAGTAATTCCTTCAATGAACCTCGAATGCGTGCATTTTGAGAGAAGACTCTGTACGGGTAAATAAAGGCATAGGTGTTTAAACATTTTCTGAATCCTTTCTGAATCGTTTTTCTTCCACTAGGCCAAGTTGATAGAATTTAGTCCTCTGAGGGCAACTGATGTGAAACTCCCAAGTGGAGCAGTGTTTGTGATTGCCAACAGCTGTGTGGAAATGAACAAGGCGGCAACTTCCCATTACAACATCAGGGTGATGGAGTGTCAACTGGCTGCGAAGGTATGAACGTGGTGAACTGGTGAGACTTTTACTCGGCCTCTCTTGTCCTTTTTTTTATGCTCATTCCTTCTTAGTTGGTAGCTTTCCTCACACTCGGGGCAACATCCTGACTGCATCAACATTCTAACCGCAGGTTGCTTGGTACAGAGCAACTCAGGAAACAGATAAACCAATAGGTGTGCCCTCTGCCCTCCAGCCTGTTGGAAGTTATATGAACTTCACGGTGAAGTCTCCTGGGTGGCTCTGGAGAGAAGAGCACAGTTTATATCTGTGAAGCACAGACCCTGGGTTACGTCTACAGGTGGATAGAGACAGCGGTGCAATGGTGCAATGGATGGGAGTGACAACATCTGGTCTTGTTTCTTCAACAGAAATCTTGGCAGCCTCACTCCTTCTGGTCCTCTCAGATGCACCATTTTTGTACTGGGCTATGACAGGGCACTCCAAAAACAGACTTGGTACAACCTTCCATGCCCAGGGAGAAGGCTTCTTCTTATCTACTAGGGAAACAGAAACCAGGAGGGAATCTTGGCAGTTCTCTGTCTCACAGTTTAGAAGACCCTTGCTAGTCTAGCCTTCAGTCTGTTTATGAAGTATTCATTGAGTAGATGCTGTACACCCAGCAGCGTGAAGACAGGAAAAAGAATCCAGGACACAGGAGTAGAGAGAGGAGAGAATGAAGTAGAGAATTGAAGTTAGGGGGAGATCAAATAGGAAATGGTTAGTGTGTGATCAGGCAGCAGGCAATCTGGTGTTCTATAAAGGGACACAAAAATTAAATGTTATGGAGGACCCAGAGTGGCACATGCTATGACTAGAAAGTTGGTGAAAACCGAGGCTGGAGGCTAGGGGATGGATTCGGGGCCAGGATCTCTGCTGTGATTTCTTCTACTTTTCCTTTGATCGCTTTCCTTCTGAGATGATGGATATCACTTAAGATTAATGATCACCGGTCTCTGTCAGGTCCTAAACAAAGCCTGGAATCTATTTCTTCACTGGTAACAATTTCTTACCTTCTCGACACCTCTTGAGCTCTCATTACCCACCCCAGCCTGACCAACTTTCAAAAGTGATCTTATCCTGTTTTCCACGCTGGAAATAGATGTGGTCACACAGGCTTTGGCTTCCATATCTGCACATCTCCTGTCTCCCCTTCTCCCTGTATTTGGAGTTCTTCATGGCCTTTGCCTTGGCCTCCCCCTTCTTTTTTTTTTTTTTTTTTGGTTTTCCTTCTATTTATCCCATGCCCTCTTACAGCTTCAACTTCTATCTCTATTCTTAGTGAACATCTTCATTGTAGGCCTTCTTGGCTGAGTTGTGCATTCAGCATTTGATTGACCATCTCTGCTTGAATGAATCATAGATCTCATAAACTGAACATGTTCAAATTGAACTCAGTCTTTCTCACCATGTTTTTATTCTCCCATTATGCTCTAGCACTATTCATTGACTACTGCATGAGCCTTCTCACTGATCCTTAAATCCATGCTTGTCTCAGTCCCAGTCATTCTTCAGATAACAGAATGATGGCTTAGAAAATTAAGTCTGATCAGAAACTTTCCTTGCCTACCAGCTTTCAGAAACTTCCCATTTCATTGGAACAAAGTAAGAAATCCTGATCACCGTCTGGAGAGCGATGAACTCTGAGGTCTGCCTGTGTGCATCATCCTCTTCATCTCCTAATATCTCCTCCCCTCATTACAGTCCATCCATGAGGCTCATTCTCAATTCAGAGTCTTTGCACATGCCCAGAACACTCTTCTCCCAGCCCTCTTTGTGGTTTCAGTCTAAATGTCCCTTAAGGACATATCCATTCCTTAGTCTTAGACTAAGGACAGGATCCTTTCATTTATCAATTATGGTACTTATCAAAATTATTTGTTTAATATCCATCTCCTCTTTTAGATTTGATTTCATCTGAGAGCTGAGATTATACCCATATTGTTAACTCTTATATCCCTGGTGTTTGATGTAATGCTTAGGCTGAAGTAGTTGCAGGAGAAACATTGTTGAATGAATGAATAACTACTTTCTGTTCTGCCTGCTCTGTCCCATACATTTTGTTCCATTTCACAATTTTTTTTACAAGTGCCTACTGTATGCCCAGCATTGACCTACAGCCTATGACGTTGTGTAAGGTGTATTTGTCCCTTGTGACTGACTTGGCACTTCTTACCCCCACTCTGTGAGGTTGTGAAGTTGGGGAGAGTAGAGATATGATGAGTCAGAAAAATAAAAGGTTTTTGTTTCTGGATCATTTGGGGTTTATATGTTTTCTTCTTCAAAAATCAAGATTCAACCCGAGCATGATGGCATATGCCTGTAATCCCAGTACTTGGGAGGCTGAGACAGGAGGATCACAGGTTTGAGAAGAGCCTCAGCAAGTAGTGAGGCGCTCAGCAACTTAGTGAGACCCTGTTTCCAAATAAAAATAAATAGGGCTGGGGGTATAGCTTGGAGGTAGAATGCCCCTGGGTTCAATCTCTAGAACCATCAAAAAATAAAATCAAGATGTTTTAAATTTGGAATTTACTAATTAAGATAATTTCTAAAAAATATGAAGAAAGATATTTTAACAGTAAAATCTTTGCAGCTTCTGATCAGTACATGTAAGCAGACGACACAGTGCAACATGCTTTTCAATATCAAGGGTTCACTGACATTTTTCTCCTTTAGGACACACTTCCTCTTACAGGGGATGGAAGAAATTTGTGTCTTATTTGCTTGAGGTTTACTCTTACTGACTTTCTATCTTGAGGTTGATGAGTTTTTTTTCTTCCTAAGGAGACCTCAATATATACAACATTGTTGTAAAAGTTTTATCACAAAATTAGAAATCCTCTACCAGAACCACAGGTGAGTTGAAACAAATATGAGCCATGTAAAATGGGTTCACATTGTGACTACTCTCTTCCCAAAGATGCAAGAAGAAAATGAGGGATAATAGCCGGGCGTGGTGGCGCACGCTTGTAATCCCAGTACTTGGGAGGCTAAGACCGGAGGATCCGGGTTCGCGGCCAGCCTCAGCTACTTAGTGAGGCCCTCCGCAACTTCGTGAGATCCGGTTTCAAAATAAAGGATAAAAAATAGGGCCGGGGGTGTAGCTCGGAGGTAGAACGCCCCTGGGTTCAATCCCCGGTACTGCAAAAAACAAAAAACAACAAAAAAAAAAGAAAATGAGGGACAAAATTGTGGTGCTGAGTCTCTATGGTAAAAGGTCCTGGCATGTGGGGAATGTCTCTTAAGAGTTAACTAGAGAAAGGGCATTTCATAGTTGAAGATCTTAATCCACTCCAGAAACTCCTGTTCTTCAGGATATTCTCTGGGTTTAACTGTGTAACTCCATATGCATTTCAGAGGTACTTTGGTCCGTGAATTTGACATCTGAATTTGGTTATCGACCACATATTCCTCCCTATCAGTGTAGATAAAGCACATTCTTTCAAATACTATAAATTTTTCTCTCTTTTAAAATGTGGAAGTAAGAAAAGTGAAAGTCTTCATCACAGTGAACAATGTCTTCTATATCACGTTGCTGCCAATCACTAGACTCCAAGGTTCTGCACAATAGGCTCGTGAAGTGCAAACCGCTAATGTGCGCCGCGTCCAGAGACAAGGGTGCCAGGAGTACGCTTCTGCTTAGGGATATAGGAAGAGATTCTGGGAAGCCTATTTTCCTTTTTTTTTTTTTTTTCCGGTACCGGGGATTGAACCCAGGGGCGTTCTACCTCCGAGCTACACCCCCGGCCCTATTTTTTATACTTTATTTTGAAACCAGGTCTCACGGAGTTGCAGAGGGCCTCACTAAGTAGCTGAGGCTGGCTGTGAACCCAGATCCTCCTGTCTCCTCCTCCCAAGTATTGGGATTACAAGCGTGCACCACCACGCTCAGCCATATTTTCCTTGTAATACGGTTCCATTTTTCCATTTTTTGGCAACATGTGAATTAATATATTTTTGTTTGAAAATGTAAATAAGGAAATAAACTCTCATGCAAAAAACAAAGAATCTTATCTCAATCTGGACAAACCTTCTGTCTTCGGACAATAATAATGAAGTATTGGTGGAGAATGAGTAATCAGGGTAGTTTTGAGAGCAAAGTTGTGATGATTAATACATATTTTTCTCCTCCTCCAATCTTTCTAAAATCCTATTTTGAAGTTGAGTATCTTTCATATCTAGTTGGTACATAGAAGTACACCAAACCAATAAAGGTGATTTTTATTCATTTTGCTTTAATATTGACAATTTCTTTTATTTTCAAGTTTCCTTTCTCTCTGTGTCTCTCTCTATGTCTCAGTCTTTCTCTCCACCAGCTTTCAAAAACTAATTGATTTAGATTTACTAAAAGTCAGAGTCTTATAGGGCATTTGAACTAAAATTAAAAACATTTCAAAGCAAACTCAATAGAGATTTATAACTATTACTTGCGTAAATGATACTTTTAAGTGAAGCGCATTTTTATGCTCTTAAATTAACAAAGTGGCCAGGGATCTTTAGTGGGCAAAAAATTCTTCATATTTTGCACGTATTTAGTGGCTTAAACTTTTCCAGAAATATTTTATGTCTATAAAAGAGAGTATCCTGTAGTTACATTGAGGGACAAATGTGTGATGCCAATAATAAGTATTATGGGAAATCAAGCAGGGAAGAGAAATTATACTGTTGCTTTTCGCATACTCTGAACTCTTTGTGGCAACATGTGGAGCAGTGAAGGAGAGAGTTTCATGTGGTGCTTCAACACTTCAAGGAAAATTTACAGTGATTCCTTAGAGGGCCGTCTGGTCAGGGCCCATCACTTACCCAGTTTTTCAGCTCTTGTCACTTAGTGGTCAATCTGGAATTTATTCTTTTTATGGTGATAGACCCTGAGGAGAAGTTGGCTCAATATTCTCAGGTCTCTGACAGTTTTCTTGAGTTCGAGCAGAGAAAAGCCAAATATCTAACAATGTGGCCAATTTCACTCATTCTGTTGATTCAGTCGAGCAAGACCCTAGCATGGAATTTCCACAGAACAGTGAGTCTAAGCTGCATGGCAGGGGGTGTGCACACTGGGGAATGGTTGCTGTGGTCAGTGGAATCAGAATATGGGGGGACCTTCAATGCTGTGCTAAGGATTGCCCAGGCTTGGTCCTGGAAACAGTGTGGAACTATTAATGCTGTTAGCAAGGGATTTTAGAAATGTTAATCTGGCAGCGGAAACTTTTGATTGAAGAGAACTTTGTCTTAGAGTACCAGGGGAGGTGGGATAAAAAGGGGAGATATGAGAGAAGCTATCACTGGACCTAGTAACGGGTGGGATACAGGCCCTCGATGACTGTGTTACTGTCTTCCTTTTGGCACAATGACATTACTTTGAGAAGTCTTCCCCGTCCACCTCCCCACCCTCATTAGGTTAAATACTTTCTTTTTTGCATATGTTCTTGCCACAGCCTATATTTTTCAATGATAGCAGTTTTCCACACATGGATGAAGTTCCTCACTGTGTACTTTTTATTTAACATTTTCTCTCCTCTGGTAGACTGTGAGCTCCATGTGGACAGGAACCATGTGTGCCTTATTCAGTCCGATCTGCCTGGGGCCTGGGAAGTAGTAGGTACTCAGTGAACCCTCAGCACATGCAGATGTGCACAGATGAAGGAAAGCATTGAGTGTACAAGGGCTGCAGTTTCAAGCTGAAATGCTGAGTGGAGAGTATAAAGCTGCCTCTGAAGGAGGAGGCTTGAAAGGGGGAGGATAGAAGGTGGCTGGAGAGTGGGAGGTGATGAGAACTCCCATGGAAATTTTGTGTAGGTCTTTGGTAATTTCAGCTTGGAATGTATCTAGTGGTTAGGGCTATGGCCTTCAGATGTATTTGTTTTGTGATAGTAATTGAAATCAAGAGCTAAATTCAGTTTGCTGAGAGAAAGAATATGGCAAGATAAGACCAGAAGGTCAGGGATGTGCTTGGTAGATGGCTTTGATTAAATAAGGGAAGGAGAAAAATGAGTCATGGAAAGAAGTGGTATAGGGACCAGAGAGATGAGAGGGAAACCAGGAAAGTCCAGTGCTGTAGAAGCCAATGCAATAGGGGATTCGAGGTGGGTGCTGAAGAGTGCCTGAGGCCACTGATTCATTAAAGATGAAAAGGACTGCCAGGCCTCCTGGCGCATGCCTATAGTCCCAGCTGCTTGGAGGTTGAGGCAGAAGGATGGGGAGTTCAAGGCCAGCCTGGGCAACCTAGTGAGACCCTGTCTCAAAATAAAGTTGAAAAGGGCTGGGGATATAGCTCAGTGGTAGAGCTCTTGCCTAGCATGGGCAAGGCCCTGGGTTCAATCCTCAGTACCACAAAAACAAACTAAAGAGTAAGAGGCCTGAGCAAAGACCCGTGGATTTGCAAGTGGTTTTTAAAGATAAGGGAGAATTGTTGGGAGGCCGTATTCAATGGTTAGAGCAGCTAGTGAGGGTCTAGAAGTGGTGAGTATGGCCACTGATTCTAGTTGTTGTACAGTGAATGGGATGGAGAAATAAAGAGCGAGGAATTTGAGGACAGGAGACATCTGTGTGTGTTTGAAGGCATACGTGAGAGAATCAGAAGGGAAAGAACTCACTAGCAAGGCTGGAGAGCGCTGGAGGGAAGGGAACGTGATCCTCCTGGGGGCCCTTTTCTGGGCCGGGAAAGGTGTTATGTATTTACTATTATCTTATTTAATGCTCAAAATAGGTTGTAAAGTAGGTATTAGATGCCTCATTTGACGTATTTGGAATGTCAGACCAAGTTTCGTGGTGACTGGTGTTAGTGAGTGGAGAAGGCCCGCTCTGTCTTAGCCTCTGTTCTTCCTATTGTGCTCCTCTTAGGAGTTAGGCATACATGGGATCCAGAGCACAGTGCTGAGGTTGCCTCAGAGAGAAGAGGAAAGAGAGGCTGTGCTGCGGGAGGGTGCAGGGGGAATTTTAGTAGGTCCGTTTTACACAACCGGATTTCTTCTGTGGCCTGCAAACTAATATGGAGAACATCGTGGCAGTGGGGATGACTAAGATTGGAGAAGGTCAACGTGAATGTGCTCATGGTGGTTATGAATGGTCCACGAACACAGAGGTCAGTATTCACCATGGGATGCAGGAAAGGGCTCTGTATAGTTGAAAGAGGACAGAGGGAAAGAGAAATAGCTACAGTACAAGCAAGCAGTTATGTACGATACCGTTTATGTCAAACTATATGTGTAGGCATGCAGAAAGAAATGCATGCTACGATGGTTAGCCAAATGGCAGATGGTGGCTAGCTCAATGGGATGATTACAGATGATTTGATTTCAGTTTTTTTTTTTGTAGGTTGGACTTTTATGCATTATTTAAAATTTTTACCATAAGTATATGTGATTTATGTAACCAGAAACAATAACACAGCTGCTTTTGTTGTGTGGAAAATAGCTTGTTGAATGAATCGCTGTTTTTAGAAGGAATTTTCCCCTTTGCTGACCTGGTGAGAAGACTTGGTCCTTTTCCCCATGGACAGGTTAATACTTAATGCAGTGAGAAAGTGAAAGACAGGTGGATTCTGACAGGCCGGCTCCCGAGTTAAGGCCCACATCTTGGCACTCTGTCTACCATACCATGTTGTTGGGATCCCTGGCCAGTCTTGGACTGAGAACGTTTTCTGGCTGTAGGAGAGTGCTTGGCACTTTAGGGTGCATCTGGGATAATCTGGAAGTGCTAGGGAGTTCATACCCTTGAGAGCAGCCTCGACTAGTGATGATTGGGAGTTAGTGGTAAACACCCCAGCTCTTTTTCTTCCCCTGATACTAGGGATCAAGCCCAGGAATGTTCGACCACTGAGATACATCCCCAGCCCTCTTTATTTTATTTTGAGACAGGGTCTCACTAAGTTGCCCAGGCTGGCCTTGAACTTGGGATCTTCCTGTCTCAGCCTCTCGAGTCTCTGAAATTATAGGTGGGCACCATAGTGCCCAGCTACCATCCCAGCTCTCTTGCCCTTGGGTGAGTCACATCTGAGATTTATACTTGCACGTTCCAGTGGGCCCTACCAGTCCACATCAGTGCCCTTTTACTGCTTTCTCTTCCTGTCTCACTTTCCACTTCTCTATCACTGCTTCCTCGGATCACCTTCCCCACAAATTCTTGCCCTCAAATTCTTGTCTTGGGGCCTGCTTCGCAGAGAAACCAATCCAAGACAGGGTCACAGCACTGTTTATCTGTGCTTCTTCCCATGACCAGTGACAAAGCACTTGTTGACCCTCTTTCATGTCCCCGAAGCATGGAACGGAGCTCAGGTGCCTCCCGTCGGAAGTGGCATCTCATAACGAATACTTCATGTTTGCTGTAGAGAAAAGAAAATGGTGTTGACAAATAACTGCTTTTTCTTATTTCCCCACCCTGCTACTGAGTGAGGAACTTGGGACGAAATGACCCTGCCTCAAGGCCCTGCCTCCCAAATGTGAAGTAGGCTGGTCACCAGGGCCATGGGTGATGAACTCCCTCGTGAGGTTCTGTCTTTGAGCAACAGCAATCTTACCCACCCTCTTTCCTCATCTGCAAGTCATCTTTCTGCTTCCTGAGCCAAGTTTCAACAGGCTTAAGTGGCTTTCCTATTTTACTCTCCCAGTGCAGTGCAAGTCAACAGATCACAGGCTGCACAGCTGTTGTTGGGGACATGTGGTAGATTTCATCCTAGTTGAAATACACACCACGCTGGCTGTGTAGACCCTTCAGCCGAGGGCTAAGTGGACAATTGGGCTAACGACGCACCGGGATATGCTGGAGTGAATGCAGACCTCTGTATGTTAGTACCTCTGTGTGCAGGGAAAAACATCCAGGGAGGCTCCCTTTGAAAGCTGAGCCTTATGGGTTGCAGGCATCCCTCGCAGACCTTTTCCCCACACATCACTGTCCCAGGGTTTTTTGGATCAAGTGCCTGGGGCAATGTGACTGGTTCAAGTGAGGATGGGGATGGAAACTTGTTGACTGAAAATTTCTTAGAAAGTGCCCACTTTTATCCTGGGGAGATGTTCTTTGATGTCCCCCCCCCCCAAAAAGGAACCCATTCATCAAAGTGTTCTTTAAATCAATGGAACAATTGCTTTTAGCACAAACCCTAGTTTATGCTTAGAAATGCCTTTCTAAGACTTGGGTGGTGATTTGAATTAATAAGTAGCACAACATAGATGTCATCTGTACCTTAGCAAGAATGAGACCTTGGGGAAGCAAGAAAGATCTCTATAGTTCTGGATTCAATTTGCAACTCTGTTACTTACTAGTTAGGTGACTTTGGACAAGTTACTTCCTTTCATCTTTTGACTACAGTAATAATACCTACCTCACAGGGTTGATGAAGATTATAAGAAACAAAAAAGCACATTTTAAACCATATAGCACTATTATTTTTGTTTGCTCCATTGCTTATCTCAGTTGAACTCTGGATACGTCTTGTAGAAAGCGTTATTGTAGGAGATCATTGACTTCAGTTCTTTTTCTCTATAAAATATATTGTATGTTTATTTTCTGCATTATGTAAGTTTTCTCAAATTATTTTTGGAATACATTAGAATATAGAACATGAATGAATGTATTCAATGAATTAATGAGTGAGTCAGTCTGTAGAGCTATCACCCTAGCTCTACTAATAAACACTGATTAAATGTGCTAAGCTAACAAGGGCAGAAGAAAGGTCTTAGCTCATGTCCTTGCTTTAAAAATGGCACCATGTTTGGTGAAATAATTGAACAGAAAAACATAATTCTATTGTCTGTTTTCCCAGTTCTGCCTTAAAATCATTACCTCCTTTCAAATGCCAGGGTTTTTAAAAAGATGATTAATAAATATAAGAACTTCTGTTATTAACATTCTTCAGAAGTGAATGGCCCTAACTAAACTATAATAGTCTTTTGGTAAATCTTGCTTCCTCTTTAAAAGAAAGAAAATCAAATCATTGACATAATAGAAGAGCAAATCAGATGCACATTTCCTTGAAGACTAATTTCCCCTTCTCTTGCCTGCTTCTTTTTGCACCTGCTGTCCGTGCACCCAGGAAATGAATTTTTTAGACTTGGAGCCAGAGAAACTTTCACTGTTTTGAGTGTCACCTGATCTGAAGGGCTGTTAGTGGTTTGGGGAAAATGAGAGAAACATTCTGGACGGGGATTCCGTGAGTGGACCTGGTTAGAGAGACGTGGTTTCTACTTTGCTTTCTCCATCAGAATGTGGGGCTGCCTCAGTATGCAATTGGAAGCAGGCACTTTTTCTTGAGTGAGGAGAAACGTACAGCTCTACTACTACCAGCGACCTAATGAAGGGATTTTTCATAAGGTCACCAATGAGGTTTTCATTTAAAATCTGGTACTTTACTCCAAACGCCAAGCTACTTAAACTCATTAGCCATTTTCAAAGAGGCATGTAGTAAACAGGAAGTGCTCTAATGAAATTGGGCATACAGTGTCCATCTCAGGACCCAAGTCACATGAGATTCAAGTAGTTTTTTTCTAGACTTCGTACTAAGGGATTTTGTAGGGATGAACTGAATAGGGATAAAAGAATGAAATTATTCAAAGAAATAGCCCTGAGGGAAAGTGGTGATGGGCTACAAAACAAAACAAAACAAAACCCACAAAAAATCAATCAGTGGGAGATTAGTTATGTGTGTTCATGCATGTCTATGTATATGTTTTAGTGTAAGTACTTAACTAGCCTATGAGGGTCACAGCCATATTTAATTCCAAACATCTGAACCCAGTATGCACTTCCAAGCAATGGTGGGAAATTTGGACAGGTTGAATGGAACACAAAACAACAACAATAAAATCTAAACATTTGAGAGTTGAATCTGGCTAATTAAAATAGTGCATATCAAATTCTGAAGTGAAAAGTGACCATCGTATCTTGGTTTGAACTTGCAGCTCCTGGCTAAGTACAAAAACTTGCAATGGGACAAAGTCCTGCGGCTAGAGGAGGTGCAGACTGAACTAGGGCTTAGTCTGGAAGAAATGCTATTGGTCACCGAGGATATCCTTCACCCTGAACCCTATAGCCCTGAGGAGATCTGCAGATGTCTGGGAATTAGCCTGGAGGAACTCCGAACCAAATTCCTGAGTCCAAACACTCAAGATGGTGAGTTTGCTGGAGAAAGAGGCCTGGGTTGTTCCCTTACTTACAACTGGAAAGGTTTTTCAAACCTCCCCATGGATCCTGCTAATTTTAAAGCATACCCGAGGTAAATTAGAGAACATGTGTGTTGGCAAACTTAACTATGTAGGTCCTTAGGCTCATAAAATTCATTCATTACCAAACATTTCTTGGTATACACCAGGTATTCTGTATAGGCAAAGATGAATATGACATGCTTCCTGCCCTCAAGAGGTCCATAACTTAATAAGCTTCTTTTTTTCCATCTTACTTTTTTCCTATCCATTTTTCTGGTTATTATATTGTTTATATCAAAAGATCTAGGTTAAAGCAGTGTTCAAAACTGCTGTGGAGCAATACTCTGGAATGCCAGATAGTCCACTGCTTAGGTTGAAGCTTGTGGTCAACTTTAGCATGCAATCATTTTTATTTGACTGTTGCTGTTGAGTAATGCCGTTTTTATATCACACTATCAGAGACAGGGATGAAGACTTGGTTCATGTTTGGAGCACAGTATGGAGCCTTGGAGTGGCTGTTCCTTGTAGAAGTCAAGGTTTTCTCTATCTGTGGGAGGTCAGTACTAGTAGCAAGGACATCTAGTTAGGATTTAATTACCCTTCAGGGTGAGGTTAGGGAGGGTGGGAGTTTGGTTCAAAGATCAGTCTCAGGACCCATTTCCATTCCATTCAGCTCAATTCTACAACCCATTATTGAGGGCCTACTGGGGATTTGTCTGTAACGTCTTCATGGTTGTGACTACTGAAAACTTTGGGGTAGGATCAGGGAATAATTTGAGGGCAGGGATTGGGTTTTAGTTTCTAACATTGTTTGATCCATTTTAACTTGATGAACATTGAATCTCTAGAACTGGGATGAGCAAACTATGGCCTACCAGCCAAATGAGACCTGCCAGCTGTTTTTGTAAAATAATATTTCACTAGAACGCAACCATCTATTCGCTGTGGTTGCTTTTGTGCTCTAACAGCAGAGCTGAGCAGTTGTGACAGAGACTGAATAACTCACAAAACCTAAGATACTTACTGTCTGGCCCTTTGCAGACAAAAATTTGTGGACTCTTGCTCCAGAAAAGCAGTAGAACCAAGGTTGCCTCATTTTTGCTGTGAAAATAGGCATTATGGAAATACTTCCCTTATTAAGGTAATGATGGTGTCAAGTGCTAAGAATAGTGTTTGGTAGTGGAGATGCTCATACAGTGATGGGTGTGGTGATGGAGGTGTACTTGGGAGACCAGAAAAGAGAAGTCAAAGCCAGCTTTACTGAGGAGATAGCAACAAGCCAAAAGTTAAATAATAAATAAGGATTTCCTAGTCAGACAAGCACTCAGAAGGAATTCCAGGCCGACGAAATGGCAGATTCAGAACATTGAGGAGTGAGAGAGGATTATATGTCCAGAAAAGTAGAGATAATTGAGTGTTTCTTGAGAATTCTGTTCATAATGGAGAGTGATATGGTATCAGGCTGAGGTGTAGGTAGGCCCAGATCACCAATGGCTTTGCTAAAGTGTGTGTGTGTGTGTGTGTGTGTGTGTGTATGAATACATAATGAGAGAGTTAATAAAATATTTATTAAATGAAGAAGTTGGGTAAGGTATTGGATGAGGAGATCTTCCAGGGGAACAGCCTTTCTCCTTTGGCCTAAGACATTGTCTGATTTCTTTAGTTCAGCAAATACACATTGATTTCTCTGCACTGGGTATTGTGATGAATGCTGGGATACAAAGAGAAGTAGGACTTGATCTCTACCTTCTAGTGAGTTAGTGTCTAATCTGGCAGAGTGCCATGCAATAATCATAGTAACTAGTACTTGCTATAGTAAAGATGTTTATCAAGAGGCCTGAGAATATGGCGGACAGAGTGACTAAATGCCTCAGGAGGAGGCTCTAATTTGAGCTGGATCCTGAAAGAAAGTCTGTACTTCCCAGACTGAGAGGGATGAAGGCCATTCAAGGCAAAGGGTAGAGGCTGAGTGAAGACATTGATAGCATACTGGAGAATGGCTGCCCAGAGGTATGGTGTGCTGTGTGAGCTGATGACAAACAGACCTTGGTGGGTGTCAGTTTGGAGACCATTGCACCTCTCTACACTGAATAACAAAAGCCCGAGATAGGGGATTTTTGGTGTGGATGGCTCAACTGGTAGATTCTCAAGACTGCAAAGGAGAATTCAGTTGGAATTGGTGACTTCCATTGTCCAGAAAAGAAAGAAAAGAAGGATTGAGGAAGGAAGGGAAGGAGGATAGAAAGAAGAAATAGAAGGTAAGTGAAGCCAATGTATGGATAGTTGGGAAAATTAGAAAATTGTAGTATTGGAAATGATTCATGGGGCAAGATGATGAGCTCATTTCTTTTTATCTATTTATCTATCATTGGGTTTGGTATGATGGCACAGTATTTAGATAAAAATTAAAATAGGTGATGATCCAAATGAAATAATTCAATTTGGGAATTATTGATGAAGAGGTGAACAGATGTTGAGGACATTCACTGTCAAGTGACCTTCTCAAAGTCGTCATCTTTTCATGAAGTCACATCTTAGTCCCCATTACCTAATTTAATTGTCCAAAGGCCTTAACATGTTAAGTTTCTTCTCAGTCTAGCCTTAACTTTCTTCTGTCCTATCTGCCTTTTGCACCTATGCATAGACGTGAGGACAGTGTGGCCTTGGCTAGGTCATGCCACTTATGTAGGGAAATGTAGTTTTGCCTCTGGGCTTTTAATACTAAACAACACTGCTCTTTTTTTTTTTTTTTAGTTTTGTCATATACTTTAATATCTTTTTGTAACACTGCTCTTTTCTGACTGGACTTTCTCCCTTTTCTGAAATACAATTTCTACCTGTCTGAAAAGCTCAATATAATTTTTATTTCTTCCTTATACTTCTCAACTCACAAGCTATTCTTTTTCTCTATATCCATGTCCCTTTCTTTCTGTATCAGCCTATCTTTCCTCCTCCTCTTCTTTTAGCATTTTTAAGAATAAGTTAATTTCCCAGAATAACTTGAAAAATATAAAGGACAATCTGCTAATTATAGGACATGTATTGCTATGTACATGTTGAAATTTTCCCCCTAGAGAATAATGACCTCATTGTTTTTGTAAAAATGATGCATGCTTCATCTTACCTTTTTATCTAAAATAACTACTGTTTCACTTGTATCACTGTCTATAATTTGCTTTTGTTTGTGCTCAATAAATCTATCTTGAATGTATGAATGAATCCATTTTGTAATCCTATCGTTGTCAAAGGATTTCCCCTTTTACTCTTTGAATAAAAAACTTTAAAAGAAACAATGAGTATAAATTAGTCCGAGGATTCTAGAGTCACCTAGATTAATGTTACTCAATTTATTTTCTAAATCTAGCTATCTAGGCCCCGCCAAATTTCAAGCTGAATTTTAGGGACCAAAATCCTTTTATCTCTTTGGTTTGATCCTTCTGAGTATTTGTGCTGTTTCGTCTAAGACCTAAGGCAAATATTTTTCTTAACCATTTAGAAGATGTGACTCTTGTTAGAGCTGACGCTGTATTTAGATTGTATTATTGGAGGCAAAGATGATAAGCGCCCCCAGCAGGGGACTCGGAAGGGTGCCACTGTGCTTCTACTCTAGGTACCTATGCTTTAACATGCTCAGTTTTTGTTGTTGTTGTTGTTGTTTTGTTTTGTTTTTGTACTGGGGATTGAACCCAAGGGTGTTCTACCTCTGAGTTACATCGCCACACCCTTTTTATCTTTTATTTTGAAACAGGGTCTTGCCAGGTTGCTGAGACTGGCCTTGAATCTGTGATCTGCCTGTCTCAGCCTCCCAAGTACTGGGATTACAGGTGTGTGCCACTGTGCTTGGCTTTAACATGCTGACTTTTGACTTGAACTGATTTTCTCACCATGGAAACCCATGCCTTTTAGGGACATAAAGACTCCCTACGCTCTCATTTTTGCCAAAATTTCTTTCTCTACCTGGCGATGAGCGTGAGCTGTGAGATGTTGACCTTGAGGTGACAGTGCAGGGAGAGATGTTTACAGTCAAACTGTGGCTTGCCACTTCAGCTAAACTAGCCAGACTCACAAAGGCCCATGTGCAAATTGTTATTTTCTCTTTCCAAGTTTCTGATAATTAGATTTAGAAATGCTCAGAGGCCATTAAAATTAAATACACACTCAAAGCAAAATCCTCAAATCCTTTAGATATTTGGAATGGCTACAAACCATCACTAGGAACTGGCTAGGAGTAGTTTAAGGATCATTTGCCAGACATTGCCTACAGGTAGGAATTATTTAAGTGTGTGGTCTAGTGGTCTGGGGTCCTAGAAGCTCAGAAGCTCCGGGACCAGACTTAGTTGGGAGGGGTATTTCCCAAGGTGAGAGGAAAAAGTGAAACTGTGATTGGAGCCAGGAGAGATGGGCACGTGTACCAAGCACAGGAGTTGAGTCAAGGACATGCATCAGAGGACCAGCAGAGAAATCCATGGAACGAATGGGCACCACGGTAGAGAATGAGCCGGGTGCTTTGGATGCTGGCTTAGAAAAGGGAGAATTTACTGGGAACATTCATTCTGGGAGTGTCCAGACTGTGTTTCGGGTTGGATTAGCACAGCCGGCTGCTTAGCTGCACTGTGCTGAACTGGACACAAATTTTGTTGCTTGCATTATTGTCTTGGCCAGAGTCCACTAGACTAACAGAATTCACAGAATGAGTATATGGAAAAAGGGATTTATCAGATCAGCTTACAGTTCGAAGCAATGTAATCCCAAGTTCCGACTGCACGTGGAGAGTCAGAGGAACCAGTAGCTGGTCGAGTTATTGTTCTTGTTAGAATTTTGGAGGAAAAGTTTTCTATAAAAAGCTAAAAGAAGCTCTAGCAAAAACTATAGACCCTTCTAGAGTTTACACATGTTGGTTGAATAGAAATCCTTAAAACCTGTGTGGTGAAATTCTAATAATAAGGCCAAATAAAAAGGGTCCTTTGGTTTTATCTGTTGTTTTCATTTTTACAAGAAGAAATAAATGAATAGATCGTTGTAAAACAAAGTATGAAAGAATAAATCAAATAATAGCCATTTTTGTTATGCACAAAAAATGTACTATAAGTCGTTTTGGAAGTCAAGTCTGGGGGAAATTTGCTTTCATTAGTCCTATTTCTTTTCCGCTCTGCCTGATTTCTTCTTTTTACCCTTCAGCTTTTATTGATTCTTCAGCTGTGTGGCCATGGAGGGCCAATTTACATGGGCTGGGAATAAAGGTTCCTACTTTATTCCCCCCCCCCAAAAAAAAGAGAGAGAGAGACTGAATATCTCGGATAATTTGGGAGCTGTACGTCCTTCTTGGGCGTTTCTTTCCTCTTTCAGATGTGTATGATTCACCCCAATTCCCTGGTTCATCTTCTCTCTTCAGGTATTTAAGGAACTAAAGATGAATGTGAACATATTAAATATGATTTTAAAGACATAGCATCTTGACACTTTCAACTTCTGTAGGAAGAGCCCAGGACTGGTGTGATGGAGTGACATCGGTGCTGTGTGCTGGGTGCTGTGTATTGGTCAGTACTTAAGCTGCAGGTGGACAGGCCAGCACTAGAGTCTGCCTTTTATCCCAGGAGGCTAAGGGAGGCCATGGTGCTGTTTCCTAAGGCCAGCAGTTAAGAAGCACTGTGCATTAACTACAAGGGCACCAAGTGTCCCTGTGCAGACGTTTGAAGTATAAAATATTCCTGTCATCTTCTTTGTATTTCTATTGATCTGCCCATTCTCCACATATCTACCTGGTTTCCTGAGCTGTCTCTTCACCCCGCTGCCTCCTGTCCTTGGCATGACTGGTCTCTATGGACTCCTCTCATCTCACCACTGTGGTCCAGGCCTGAGGCCTCTCTGGTGCAGTACCTGCGCCTCCTCAGCCCCAACGGCCTTTTTGGCTCTAGCCTTGCTCACCCTGACATTCATAGCTGCCTTGAGGAAGAAAATCAAAGGAACATTTATAATTTCTAAACTTGTAAATACAGGATTTTATGTGTAAGGATATGTTCCTCAGTATTCCCTTTGCTTGAAGTCATCATCTCTTTCTTTTGGGAGATGAAACTATCAAAAGGTCAGCTAGGAACTTGTTGGGCACTCTACTTTGAAAACAACAAGGCTTCTGCAGACATAAGAACAACTGATGTCTCACGTCTACTCCTCTCTGCTTTGAAAACATTTTCTCTAGTTATCATCTACCTAAGAAGCTAAGGTCTTGCCATCTTGTTTTCCTTTTTTGCTACTTGTGCTTTTATTTTTACATTTTAAGGTTTCTATATAAATAATGTTTTCTCTGGAGACAAAGCAGCTTTCCATATAGTTAAATCCTTTTATTTTGGTCCAAGTGATTCTCTCTTGTATCAGCATGTTCAGACTGGGCTTCAGTAGCAATTCTAAAGTCTCAGTGGCTTGACCCAACGATTTATTTCTTGCTTACTGCACATATCTAAAATAAATCAGCAAAGGGGTCCATTCATCTGAGAAACTCAGTGACTAAGCGGGGGGGGGCATCTCTACATTTGTTCACAATCACATGGCAGGAGGAAGGGAATGTTACTGACTGCTCATTGGCTCTTAAGATCTACTCCACCAGAGTGTGACCCACATCACCCCTATTGTAATTTGATTGGCCAAAGGGAATCACATAGGCGTGATGAACTTTAAAGTGGAGAGACACGGAGTCCTAATATGTGTGAGAAGGACTGGAATATTTGGACACAGCCCTAATGACAGCCATGCTTGGGGATGGTGCTTCCTTCTTGGCTTTTTCTTTTCTCCTTTAGATGTACACGATGTAGGTGACTCTTGTCCCATCAAATTTGTGATACTGATGAGAACCAATTTATTTTCTTATATACAATAAGAAATTGCCATTTCTTTCCAGACATCTGGGACAATGAATATTGTTCTTGACTAAATTCCGAGTTGCCTTCACTTAAGAATTAGACAGAGCCGGGCATGGTGGCGCACGCTTGTAATCCCAGTACTTTGGGAGGTGGAGACCGGAGGATCTGGGTTCGCGGCCAGCCTCAGCTCTCTCTCTCTCTCTCTCTCTCTTTCTCTCTCTCTCTCTCTCTCTCTCTCTACTTAGTGAGGCCCTCCGCAACTTCGTGAGACCCGGTTTCAAAATAAAGTATAAAAATAGGGCCGGGGGTGTAGCGCGGAGGTAGAACGCCCCTGGGTTCAATCCCCGGTACCGCAAAAAAAAAAAAAAAAAGAGAATTAGACATACCGTGACATCTTTTTACATTGCACATTTCTCTCACACTAGCATCTGATCTGACCTTGGTCTGGTGAAAGTCCTTGTAGTTTCTCCTTTTCTTCTCTGTCTTGTAGAGTTCACACATATCTTGTCAGTATCCTTTCATTTTAAGAGTCGAGTGCCTGATGCAGGAAAACATCTTTGATATTAGTCCTTTACTTCCTCTAGACTTAATTCCTTTTCCAAGTACTTAGGAGGATGTTTCCTAGTAAGTACTTCTAAATTAAACATTGTATACCATTCCTGCCCACTCTGCTTTTTGTTTCCATGTGGGTAACTGTGAGTGGATCTAGTGACTTTTAGCAGGTTATTGCCAAATGTTGATAGCATGACAACAAATTTAATGATCCATTGTATCTGTGTAGACATTAACAGCTTTAGTCACATGAGAATCTCAACTGATGGTCATTATGCTGTAGGTTTCAGTTAAAAATGTCACAGGTCCCCACTCTACATTCAGGGCAGATACTATATATTTATAGTTTTTTAAAAAAATTTTTGAGGAAGATAGTTCCCCTTTTTGTCCTTAGGAAGGATTGGGGTAAGAGAGAGCACAAAGAATGACCTTTATTCTGTCAAGGGCCACTGACGGAACAGCAGAAAAAGACCAGAGACCACCTACATGGGAAAGCAGTATAATTTAACATAATGTAATATAATTGAGAAGTTATAAAATGTTCTAAGAAGAAAGAATATGAAATTCTACATAATTAACTCAAGAAATAGCAAGATTTATGCTTCCTTTCTGAATGTTAGCCTTATAAGGGAAAGGGGACAGAGAATGAAAATGGAAAGGGACAAAGAAAAGGGGGAAACGAATCTGACGAAGGGAGAGAGGCTGATCCGTGCACACGAGCCGGCTTATGGAAAAGCACATAAACACAGACGCAGAGAAACCACAGACAAACTCATCCGCATGCACTCACTTCCCACCTCAGCCCGGAGAGCTACAGAGACGTGCTTGGTCCTAGAATGCTGTATGGCAGCCGCATCCTCTTTTATCCTTTCAGGATGTTGCTGGTCATATTGTAAACACCTTGAGAATTGGGGCATCTCATTAGATGTTGTGAAAGTGAAACATTTTTATCTTCCTAATACTTCACTCCATTTTGGAAAACTCAGGTATAGTGTAGGTGTATTGTCCTCCCTTCCTCCTCCCTCCCTCCCTCCCTCCCTCCCTCCCTTCTTCCCTTTCATCTCTTTATCCTTCCTACCTTTCTTCCTTCCTTCCCTTCCTTTCATGCTGGGAATCTGCCCAGGGCCTCCAGCATGCTCAGCGCACACTCCACCACTGAGCTACACTCTTAGCAGTTGTACTGTCTTTCAGTACTCACTATGAGGAAATTCAGAGGAAGGACACACGTAGCACACATGTCAGAGCTCCCTCACTCCCAGTCTCCTCTAGCCCAGTGCCCGATCACTCTTCCTGGTTTGCTCCAGTGCATACATTTCAAAAGAAAGCGCAGGGCAATAGCCCGTGTTCTCTAGATGGGTCTTTTTGCACAGCAGATAATATAGCTGCACACCTGCTTAAACTGTTCAGTGACTGCTCTTTATCACATTGGGCAATACATAAATAAGTAAACAGAAGTAGTTTCATTCCTTTATTTAACCACTATTTGATTGTCAACCATTTAAGCTCCGTGCTAGGTTACTATGCACTAGTGATCAGTCAGGCCAGCATAATCCTTGTCCTCATTTAATTGAGCATTTTGTGGGAAGATGACAAAAGCAATTGCTAAAGTGTCCTGATGGAAATATACCACTTATTTCTCAGATAAGCACTTATTTTTCCTTTGCCTCTCTTTAATCCCTTTCTATTCTCTTACATCCCCTCCCTCTGTAATTCTATTAACAGAAGAAAGCCAAGACAGGAACGCATACCCTTTTTATATCAAAATACCAGGACAGGCCAGCAGTAGGCAAGAGTGACGTTGCTCTTGTAGTCCTTCATTTAGCTCTGCATTCACTGAGATCACTTCACAACTCCCCAGGCACCTTTTCAAATGGTCTTCTGTCACTTTTTCCAAGAACAAAGTTGTAGAGAAATTTGGGGAAGTTAGTGGGACATTATTTCCTCCCACGAAAGAGAAGGAAGCATAGAAATGCAGTTCCTCCAGGAAGCAGCTTCACATCGTTCCCTTGCTGATGGGAAGGGAGCAAGATGACACTTACTGAGAACTTGCTGTATTCAAGACTTTCTATTAGGTTCTAAGGAGGCTATGAGGGTGAAGAGGGCACAGCCCTGCCCTCCTGAAACAATGTGTGATAACCACAATTAGAAAAGAACACACAGATATTAAAGAGATGTCAGAGTTGGGAGGGATGGGTGCCTCTGACTTATGTTTTCGGAGCGCTTCATGGAAGAGGTGCATCCAGGCTGATACGTAAAGAGATGCAAGGGAAGCAGAACCAGTCTGTGTGGGATGCTGATGTTCGGCCTCCTCTATGAGACTTTCTGTGCTGCCAGTGGACCGGTGGTGATGGAACAAGACATTCCAAGTATAAGACGTAGGAAAGGATCGAGTGCATCGAGGGGCTTTCATTTGTTGGAAAGTGGAAAAATATGCTAGATTTTCATGCAAGAAAATATTTAGCACTGCCACAATCAGAATAGCAGTTTGGAAAGTTTATTATAGAAGCCATGCACAGGTTGATTAGACAGGAGAGAGCGAGCAGTTGGAAGGTGGTGAAATGGTTCGTATGTGGGATGGTAAGAATCCAAACTAGGAAGTTAGAGAATAAAGAGAAAGGGGGCCGCTGGCTCTATCTTGTCACATGAATGACCCTGGAGTTAGTCACAGGAGCTTAATATGCTGCTGGAATGTAAAATTCAGGTGACAGTGTCTACAGCAAAAGTTTCAAGATCAGAGCAGCCAAGATTATTATGAAACTGACAGTGCCATCCCTTGCTTCTTTGTAATCCAAGAAAGGGAAGCTATAAAACATGCGGGTACTGTTCCTCTCCATGGACACAATGGCATTATGCTGTGGATTTGAAAATGCTCACAAATGCCTCTTGGAATGTAATTTTCCATGAATTAATGTGGTTTGTGTTGAAAGTGCATATATATTTTTTTCATTGGTGGTTTTGCTTTTAAAAGCAGGTAGTTAAAGATTTTCCCCCCTTTAAATGTAAAATGCTAATTTAATTTAGTCTTTGCAGCATGGGAATGGGATACTAATGTGGCTGAAAACAGCAGTTTATTTTTTGTGGGTTTGATCATTTCAGAAACTTCACATTTTGAAAAATATTATTACTAGGAAAATAAATTTGCAACCACAGTCCAACTTCAATCGGGTTGTACAGTGTTTTTCCATTATACTGCTTAAATACTCCAAGAAGTCTCTGCCTCAGAACAGGGACTTATTATAACTGCTGCATAGGAAAACAGAGGACTCCAGAGTAGATTCTGACGTGGTTTTCTCCGTCCACCTCTGGATTGCTGTTCTTGGAAATCAACTCTTGGTTTAGCCCACGAAGCTGGCCAATCACGTGTAGCTACATGATTCTGCAAAGGCAGCTAAAGCCACAACTGCTTTTAGCCCCTCACCCAAACAACAGGAAAGTATTTGGGGTATGAGAGTCCCAGAAAGATTAATTATACACTCATAGGATAAGATTTCTAATTCTCTCAGACCTACCTATTTTTAAATTTTGTTTTTATTAACCATCCTGAGATGAAGTTTTCATCCAGGCCAAGTCTGATTTCCAAAGTACTTATCACCTTTTAACTTATTAACTGAAAACCAGTGTTGTGTCTTCTGTGTTCATGAACCTTATGCAGTTTGGCGATATGAAGCTATGTAGAGAGACTTACTGCAGTGAAACGAGGGGGTCCAGCACTCTCCTCTCCTCCCCTCCCCTCCCCTCCCTTCTCTGTCTCCTCACTTGCAGCCTGGACGTGAGCACTAGGCTCCTGCTGTCCAGGGTTGTTTCTGTCTGGGACCTCGGGTCTAACAGGTGAGTTTTGTTGATAAAGTATCTCAAGTCCGGTGTCATATCCAGGCTGGTCTTGTGGAGTGACCTTGACAGCATTCCTCACTGCCTGCTCCCTTGGCTTCTCACCACCTTCCTCCTGGTTTCTCACTTTCTAATAGAGAACAGGAATATGGAATTAGTCCTAATAGGTTTAGGGAGCTCCCTAATATCTTCAAAATATGCTCCTGTTTTACTTAAGTTAGTGTAGGTTTCTGTTGTTTACAAATAGGAATCCTGACTGATATAACTGCTAAAACCTGTAATGCTTTCTCATCTCTAACTGGAATTCTTTTTTTTTTTTTTTTTGCGGTACCGGGGATTGAACGCAGGGGCGTTCTACCTCTGCGCTACACCCCCGGCCCTATTTTTTATACTTTATTTTGAAACCGGGTCTCACGAAGTTGCAGAGGGCCTCACTAAGTGGGGGGGGGGGGAGAGAGACAGAGAGAGACAGAGAGAGAGCTGAGGCTGGCCGCGAACCCGGATCCTCCGGTCTCCGCCTCCCAAAGTACTGGGATTACAAGCGTGCACCACCACGCCCGGCTTCTAACTGGAATTCTTAACCTAGATCCAACCTGGATCCAACCATAGCTTGATGGCATCTGTGAGCATGTTGCACTATAGGCAGTGTTGTGAATATTTTTGCACTCACATGGGGGAGATGGTCCCCCACTGAATTTTACTTGATTCAAAAGCTTCTCTTACCCTAAAAAGGCTGGGGACTACTTATCTACATGATACAATTTAAGTGCCTTAGCATGACATACAAGGCCTCCCTACCTGAACTCTGCGTGCCGCTTCGATTTTCTCTTTCATTGTGTTCTCTGCTGCATCTGTTTCTTCAGCTCATTTTATGCTTCAGTCAGATCAGAGCACTATGGGAGCCTGGCACGGTGGCGTACGCCTACAATCCCAGTGCTTGGAAGACTGAGGCAGGAGGATCACAGGTAGCCTCAGCAATTTAGTGAGGCCCCTACCAACTTAGTAAGATCCTGTTTCAAAATAAAAAATAAAATAGGGCTGGGGATGTAGCTCAAAGGGTTCGATCCCTAGGACAAAAAAAAAAAAAAAATAGCATTATTGGTTCTCTAAAAGCATAGCATCTCTCCCACCTTTTAATTGGTTTCCTGAACACCTACTCATCTTTCGAGATTGCTGGTTTTACTCCCTTGTGAAGGTCATGGTCACTGCGCCACATGTCCTCACCTTGCCCGATTTCAACATCCAGGCGTCCACGTCAGGTGGCAACTGGTATATGAGCGCCTCTTCTTTGTGGCCTTGGGGCATTTTCCAAATCACTGAAGGCAGCCAGGCTACCCAGGTGCATCTTTGTGGAAAAGTTAACCCCCCTGGGGGCAACAGTCAAACACTGGGAGTGCCAGGGGGTCAACTCCTGTCTTCCCATTATCTGTGGGCCAGTTCTAAGGCCCGTTCTGCATGGTTTCTCAGAGAGGCTGAGGGAGGGGGCCCAAGCTGTGTACACTGGCGGCGTGCTCGTCAAGGCCCCTTACTGCCTTGCTCTTGTCCTGTCCCACTCTCCTTCCTCCTTCACCATTCCCTACGGTCCTGCTGCTCACACCCAGCTCTTCGTCCCAGGCTCTGCTTCTGGGTTATACCTTTTTTTATTTTTATTTTTATTGTGCTGAGGTTTGAACCCAGGGGCATTATACTTCCAAGCTACACCCATAGCCCTTTTTATTTTTTTGTTTTGAATCAGATTCTTGCTAGATTGCTGAGAGTTTTGCTACACTGCTGAGACTGGTCTCAAGCCTGTGATCCTCCGATCTCAGCCTCCCAAGCACTGAGATTACAGGTGTGCACCTCCATGCCCCGACTCTTGACTCTTGACATTGTGCCTCCATGAGGAGCTGCCTTAGCATCTGTTGTCCTTTATTATTCTTATTAGTGATTTCTCTCTAGTAGGCTATTAGAGAGTGAAGAGCATGTCATTTATTATTGTTGGTTCCTCAGTTTTAAAGTGGCACATCATAGATTTTCAACCGCGTGTATAAGATGTAAGACATAAGATGTGAGGGTTGTCTTCACATATTGGAAGGGCTACGTTGTGTTTACACATGTCTGGGGAACAGAGCGAAGACCAAAGAGTAGAAATTACAGGAAGACAGACTATAATTCAATACAGAACTAGCGATGCACCTAAGGGAGGTTGACATTTGATTGTAACAGTTAGGGCGGCTCACTATGACATGCTGATCCACTCGGGGAAGAGATTTGTCCACACTTTCCTCCCTGCCATGAATTCCTGATAGAGAGAGCTTTATGGAACACAGGCTGCATGCAGATGCCTCCAGAGACCAAGCAGACATATGAACTAGTGAGGCAGACTGAGTGTCGAACTGCTGGGAATGCTGGGACAGTGTGGAATAAAGTATGTGTGCCCTACTTCCCAGGTAACTGCTCCTCAGCCCCAGCCACCTGCTGCTGTGCAGGAAGGCAAGTCCAGTCTAGCCGGGCCTTCCAGTTTTTTCAAGATTTAGATTCTTTTATTTATTTATTTATTTATTTATTTATTTTGGTACTGGGGATTGAACTCAGAGGCATTCTAACTCCGAGCTACATCCCCAGCCCTATTTTTTATTTTTATTTTGAAACAGTGTCTCCCTAGGTTGATGAGAGTCTCACTACTTGCTGAGGCTGTCCTCGAACCTGTGATCCTCCTGTCTCAGTCCTCCCAAGTACTGGAGTTACAAGTAAGTGTGAGCCACCATGCCCGGCTAAGATTTAGATTCTTATGTAAAATTTCTCAGTTTTTAGATATTATGTGGGTCAGGAAGGCATCACCATGGCTGGCTGGCCACGTCCCTGGGTTGTTAATTTGCAGTCTTTGTGTAGCAGGGGCAGCCGAGATGATGATGTGATAGATGTGAGGGTTGTTTCCTAGAGAGGCTGCCCCAGGTCCTGGGAAGCGTGCTCTCTCCAGGCCTGTGAACACACTGCCTGTTCCTAATTTGGGCCATTGGTCATTCTGTCTTTGCAGCTGGAAGCTCTATGGCTCAGGCCCACCTCCTATGACATCTCCTACTCCTGGTCCTCCACCAAGTCCTGTGTTCTTAGATCACCGTTAGCATTTCTAGCACATGAATATATACTGTAGTTGGTCACTGTCTAACAGTCTCACAGGTTTAGTTTTTGTTTTTGTTTTTGTTTGTGTGTGTGTGTGTGTGTGTGCGTGTGTGGTACTTGAACCCAGGGGCATTCTCCTCTGAGCTATACCTCCATCCTGATTTTATTTTTTATGCTGAAACAGGGTCTCGCTACGTTGCCAAGGCTGGTCTAGAACCTGTGATCTTCCTGCCTCAGCCTCCCAAGTACTGGGATTTCACAGTTTATCTTATCTGTTTAACCGAATTCCTTAAAGCAGGGTCTTCTACGTCAGGCATCCTTCCTGTCATTTGGAGCATGGTAGGGGGCACATGACAGGTGCTCAATAAAAACTGTTAGGCGACCATTGTTAGATGGCCATCTTACCCAGTGCTTTTGTCATTACTTTAGTGGAAAGTGAAGTAGTAAATAGGAGGCCGCCAGCTCTTTTGTGCAGAATTTAAAATTAAGTCAGTAGGCACATGCCTATAATCCTACTATTTGGGAGGCTGAGACAGAAGTATCGTAGGTTCAAGGCCAGTCTCAGCAACTTAGTGAGGCCCTGTTTCAAAATAAAAAATAAAAAGGTCATGGGGTGAAGCTCGGAGGTAGAATGCCCCTGGGCTTAATCCCCAGTACATAAATGAATAAATGAATAAATGAATAAATAAATAAGTAAGTCAGTGGGACTCTTTCAGAGATTGAATAGGCATGTCCTTTATTTACCGTTGACTTGCTATTCTCAGAGCTTGTGTGAGGAAAATGGTACTCAGGGCGTGTCATCCATCAAAAACATTCCCTCATCCTTTCCCACCAGAACTACAACCAGTTATAAAATAATAAATTAACCAATTACCTATGACTTGGCTCAGATTCCTTAACTAGAGATGGGTTGTGATCATAAGCTATGTAACCATCCACCTTTTTTAAGGTAGAAGTTAATAGGCATTTCTTTGTTACAAAGGTTGCCTAAAAGAAAAAAAAAGTTTAACTGGATAACCATATGATGATCTATTTCCTATTTCTTTCCTTTTGTTCAAAACACATTTTATTTGTTTTAGAAATCTCTCAGCTGGGCCGGGCGTGGTGGCGCACGCTTGTAATCCCAGTACTTTGGGAGGCGGAGACCCGAGGATCAGGATCAGGGTTCGCGGCCAGCCTCAGCTTGCACTCTCTCTCTCTCTCTCTCTCTCTCTCTCTCTCTCTCTCTCTCTCTCTCCTGGTCTCTCTCTCTCTCCTTAGTGAGGCCCTCCACAACTTCATGAGACCCGGTCTCAAAATAAAGTATAAAAAATAGGGCGGGGGGCGTAGCGCGGAGGTAGAACGCCCCTACGTTCAATCCCCGGTACCGCAAAAAAAAAAAAAAAGAAATCTCTCAGTTGGGCGTGATGGTGCACACTTGTAATCCCAGTACTTGGGAGGCTGAGACAGGAGAATAGCAGGTTCGAAGCCAGCCTCAGCAACTTGTGAGGCCCTCCACAACCCAGTGAGACCCTGTTTCTAAATAAAGAATAAAATAGGACTGGGGGTGTAGCTCAGAGGTAGAACACCCCTGGGTTCAATATCCAGTACCACCAAAAAAAAAAAAAAGAGAGAGAAAGAAATCTGTCTTCTACCACATCTATGAAACAAAGTACAATATAAATAATTACGAGTCTTCCGTGATCATGGATATTAAGGCGAACTTTAAACACTGGTCTTCAAACTTTACTTTAGCAAACTCTCCCCACTTACTGGTGAAGATGGTAGCAAGTATCAGTTACAGAAACAGTAGATCTTCTCTGTGTTCCCTGTCACCTTTGTTCCACAACTGTTCATTTAGCCTAGTTTTGGTGCTGTTTTGTTAAAAAGAAAAGGAGCCAAACTGTTCATTCGACACTTGCTTATTGAGCCCCTGCTGTGTGCCAGATCCTATTCCAGCTACTGTAGATCTAGTGGTAAAATTGGACAAGGCTCTTGCTGACCTTCTAGTTGTGGGACATTGCACAAACCAATGAATAAATGAACATACAAGAAAATGTTGGGTGGTGATAAATTTGGGGAAAATAAAATAGAATGAAGAAAATGTGTATGTGAGTGGGGGGGAGTGAGTAGGGGAGAGTGCTGGTCTCTGTTGCAGCTGAGGGAAGGTCTCCTTGAAGCTGTGATATCCTGAGACTTGAATGACAAGAAGGGCGGCCATGTGAAGATGACGGGGAAGAGCATTCCAAATCAGCTACTTCACTGGGCCCAAGGCAAGGGCCTGTGTGTGTGCTAGAGTCACAGTGGCAGGACGCTGTGGCTGGGAAAAGGGCAGGCAGTGAAGAATGAGTCATAAAGGGAGGAAAGTTTGGTGCTAGCAAATAGAATTTACCATGCAAGTGGAAATTATTCCACAACAAAATGAAATTTTGCAGTTTAAATGTACGTGGCCATGAACATTTAGATTTCAAAACTGATGCAATAATTTCAGGATTAGATTCAGTAATTATCTAAGATCCACATGGGAGAAACCCAAAATCCATGTGGTGCATCCCGCCTTGAAGCCTTGGGCTTCCCTTGGACAGGATAGGCCACGAGTAGTATTGTAGAAGAACAGCATCCAGTGTTATATCTTAAATCAAATTTGCCTTGGAAGCAATCACACAAGCAATGAATACAGTAAGAAACAGTTTCCTTCATCCTTTAATATAATAATGGCTCTCAAGGATTACAAGAGCTTATAGGCAGATGGAACATCTGGTTATAAAGCTAACTGGACAGGGAAGAAAGCTGTTATAGACAAAGTTTCAGATTTTCTTGGATTTGGGGGTATCTGTACAACAACAGGGACCTGATGAGTTGCCAGCGTACGACAAGCCAGAACCCTGGATCCAGAAAGCATTTGTGCTATTCAGCCAACACAGAGCCGCTTTCCCTCCCAAAGGGTGGTCTCCAAATCTCTTGTAGCCTTTGGCAAGATCTTTATATCACAATTGAAAACAGATGCCCTTTCTGCCCTATTCCCTTGTGCTCTGAGTTACTACTGTTCAGGAGGCATGAGCCAAGGTAATCTCTCACACATCTTCAGAGTGGTGCCCGGCAAGATGCTCCTGTCCACAAGGCCTCTGTGAAACACTTCCCCTGCAGGGAGAGAACAGACAAGAGAAGCTGCCAGCATCCTGAGGTTCCGGTAATCTGCTTGGCACATTCTCAATGTTTGTTGTCACAAAGCAAAGCACCAGGCCCGAAGTTTAATAGAAAACATCTCTCTGGACAGTTTTGCCTTTAGAACTTTTAATCCTAAAGGAAAATATATAATCCGAAAGAAATATGTAACTTAAAGGAAAATGAAAGCATACTCTCCCTAATGGACTATATCGAGTGTTATTACAACATGTGCCCCTGAAATGTGCTTGGATATGATACTGAGAATCCACAGTATCAAAAATCACTATAAATTCTTGATTAAAAGAGACTTATTAAACATAACAACTGGATTCATATACATATGTGTGTGTGTGTGTATGTATGTATACATATGTTTCATATGTATAATGTGTGGACTCTGTATCTTGGCGTACATCAACTGAAATTTAACCTGGGAACAACTTGGAAAATTTAAATATGGACTGGATATGAGACAATAATAAGGAATCACTGGTAAGTAATTGTGTTACATGTGATGATGATATGTTTGTGTAATAAAGTATCCTTATTTTATGGAGGTGCAACTCTAATATGTAAGGAGGAAATAAGTCACCTATAATTTGTTTGAAAATACTTCAGCAAAATATCAATTGAAGCAAATATGAAAAATGTTAATAATTGTTCAGTATAGGTGATGGGCTTATGAAATTTGATGCAGTATTTTCTCCATTGTCCTGTTTTTTATTATTCAAAGTTAAAATTTTTGCTTTTCAGAGCCTGGTGAGGCGATTTGCCAGCAAATAGCACCATTTTATTAACATAGAGGATGTTGTCGTATTGTGTCCTTTGTGCTGCAGACATAAAACGGCAGTGGACCTGGAAACTAGGTGCTTTTCTTTAATCCATGGAACATTGCAGTAAAAATGAAATGCGACTCTTCCCTTCCCCCACCCCATGCTCTGAGTTTGTAACGCCATCTGTGAGAGGTAAAGTTGTTCACGAGTAAAACTGAAACATATGGAATCCTGAAGCTGATATTTTAAACATTTTGCTTCAACCTCTGTCTTTAGAAAAGGATAATCTTAAGCTACAGATACCAGCGTCATTCTTCTTCCTTTCAAAATCCGCCTCAAGGAGGATTATAGGAACATGTAGGAAGTGATTGGCATGATCTCAGGCACAGAACATCAATCAGTTGCCCTTCTTTGTCCTTCCCTGCTTAGTGGTTTTGAGGGGTTGTTGTTGCTACGTCCTCCTGTGCTCTTTCGTCACACGGTACATTTTTGTTGGCAGTATTTGCCAATATGGGGCATTGGTAAGACTTTTTCCCTTGGGATGTTTTGACACCCAACTCCTAAAATAAATCATATCCCCATTTCAATGGAACTGATTGCTGGAAACAGATCCACACTGCAGTGTGGGCTGAGTCACATGACCTGGCTACTGATGGAACAAAACATGTTGTTGTTGTGCGGGGTGGGTTCTTTTCTCCCCCTACCTGCATTAAAACTTGTAACTTCACTCTCTTATTTTTCATCCACACATGGTGTCAGCAGTTGTAGATTTAATAGCAAAGGGAATCCTGCTGCCCCCTCCCTTAGCTTCAACAGTTTGTTGAACTGTGAATGATGGAACTTATTTTTTTTTTAACAACAATGCCCAGCTAGAGGTATTTTGATTTCAAATTGGGACTAAAAATAAAGTCCTAATCATGATCATCGACTGTAAACACCACTGAACTCCTGTCATGTAAGGCACTGTAGGTGGGGTTACGGGTGAGAGGTTGTACTGGGAGATGCATGGAACTAGGCCTGCGGTCTGTCTTCAGCCATTTGCAAACTCTTTGCTGAGATATGAGAAACAATTACTATGGAAAATGTATGATAAACACAGAATGAGCACCATGGACTGCAAGTGTGGTACAAATTTAGAGTCACAAAATTGTTTCCAGCTGAGGCCCTCATGGCTTAATGGGTGATATAAAATGTAATCTGAACCTTCAGAAAGAGGTAAAATTTTGACAGAGAGAGAAAGGGCAGGAAACTGTTTCTGTGTGGGGCTAATGAGTATAACCAGAAACAAGGCGTTGTTCGGGTTGGTACAGATAGGCCAGTTTGGCTGAAGGGAAGAGATCCTTTTGGGACTGAGCCTGGTGAGGAAGGGTCTGGGACTGTGGTAAATACTGGGACGTGGTTGGAGTTTGGGTTGGTAACATGAGTAAGGCGGTGTTTTAGCAACTCAATCTGGCAGTGTTGACTGAAAGGTCGGCGGCAGGAGGAGTGACCAAGACAGGGATACCCATCAGCAGACCACTTCAAAATAGTCCAGGAGCAAGGAGAATAAAAGTGTAAATTTGGGTAAGACCGTGGGAATAAGAGTAAAGGATATTACAAGATGCATTGGGAAAAAAAGAACTGGTTAGATTTGATTACTACATATAGGTCCTCATGTGAAAGAGAATAGAAAAATTCACATGGATTTGCATCATTTCATCGAGGCAAGTAAAGTTTAAGTTACATCTTATATGACTCACTCGAGAACCTTTGAAAGAAAATTTTAAAATTCTTCATGATTAATTTATCGGAAATTTGCCTTTGCCCTTATAATCACTAAGCTTTTACACAAATCCCAAGAATGGTGTATTAGTCAGTTTGAGCTACTATAACAAAAATACCACATACTGGGTAGCTTAAACCACAGAAACTTCTTTCTCACACTTTTGGAGGCTGGGAAGTGCAAAGTCAAGGTGCCAGCAGATTAGGAGTCTGGTAAAGTCCGTCCTCCTGGTTTATGGATAATGATCTTGTAGTTGTGTCCTCACATGGTGGAGAAAGTGAGTTCTAGTCTCTTCTTCTAAGGACACTAAGTCATAGTGTAGAACTCCCCCTCATGACCTCACCTGTATCTGCTTACTCCCCCAATAGCCTCACCTCCTAATAACCATTCACTTGGGGGTTAGGGTTTCAACATATGAAGTGTGGGGAGACACTAACATGCAGTTTATAACAAATGACTATTCACTTCCTCTACACATGACCGCCTTTTTATCCACCTCTAGGAACTATGAGGATGGTGCCGTGGAGGAGAAAAACAAAACAAAAACAAATGTAACCTGAATCTTTAATAGGATTTATTGCTCCCTTAAGTAAAAATGTAAAAGGACTTCTGAGAAAGTAATCAGAGTTTAGGGGAGAGGGACCTAGAGGAAAACCCAGGAGGAAAGAGTCATGGAGAAAAGGCTACCTTGAAGCATGTTCAGTGTCTTTTAGTGGGGGGACAGAGTCCATTCCCCGTGGTTCTGAAAGGAGGGAGCTGAGGAATAAATCCTCTGGGCTTACTCTCTTCCCTCCCCCCTTTTGCTGTTCTTCTCCATCCTCTGATAAGACAGCAAGGGAACCCACTGGTGTGATCCACACAGGTGGACCTCTGTGGGGGAAGAGAGCAGGGTGGAGAAAGACAGAGAGTTCATAAGGGTGCAGACAGCAGTAGCAGTCACAGCATCCTCTTTACATAGGATAATAATCTGGGGCAAAGCTGGAGGGATATGCTTGGAGAAAGTTTTTCATAGAATTATAATAGGTAGAGCTAGAAGGATCCTGAGAGATAAATCTCAACATCATTTTAGAGATGCAAAAATAAAACACCTTACAGAGGTAGCAACTTGTGTACAGCTAGTTGTCACAGAGTTGAAGAGAAATGACAAACCCTCTGGTTCTCAGTCCTGGCTCTTTCCAGTAGGCCAGGGAGTTTCCATAATTTTTCTAGACCCGCCACACCTGTGCAGCCACTGTTCAGCACCCGTGAAATTGGGAAGGTCTCAGTTGTTGCTCAAGAGAATGTGCTATAATTATAGACATCACCACTGTAATAGGACAAGTTTCTGTAACGAGGTAGTCATCGTGGGTAATCTGGAGTAGACAGGTGTCAAAAGGAAAATAAAACTACCCATGATGGACCACAGAGATAACTCCTGTTAGCATTTTAGTGTTCACTTATCATTTTTAAAAATTAAAATGTACATAAAGATGTGTGTATGTAATGCAAAATTAGTATCAATTGTATATATAATTTTGTATGTTGCCTTTTCACTTAATATTGAATAATTTTCCATGTAGCAAATTATCTGAGAACCTGAGTTTTAATAGAAGTAATATTTTAAAAATTTTATTGGTAACAATAATCATACAGAATAGTGGGTTTCACTGTGGCTGTTTGTACATGCATTTGGCATAATTTGATCAGTTTAATTCCCTAGTACCTCCCCTCTCATTGCTTTCCTCTATCCTATTGGTCTCCCTTCTATTTTCATGAAATCCCCTTTCCCTGCCTTTTCTCTGTAAAAGAAAATATATGACCCTTGGTACTGGGTGCTCCGGCGGACGCTGCTTCATGCAGCTCCCTAATAATTGTTCCGTGGTTCCTGCCGCGGAAGGTCGCTGCTCCCTGCAGCTTCCTAAAGATTGTTCCGCGGTTCCTACTATGGAGAGTCACTGCTCTAAGGCAGCTCCCTGACACTAGTCTTTCTTGCACGATAATGACACGAAGCCTGATATAATAATTCGCAGAATAATTACATTTAATAATCTGGGGGGTAGGGGAGGAGATAGAGATGGCAAATTCTCCCGTCCATCTGCAGCCAGCACCTTGCTGTTATAGAAACTTTAGACAAGGCATCATAAAAGTTAATCAAACACAGAAACCAACAATTGTCGTGAGTTACAGTGAAGAAGGCAGACATGTGACAGGCTTGGAGGAAGGAGGGATTAGACATTACTGGGTGGAGACGACATCAAAGACCACACCTTAGAGATTACACCAGGTCCCTTGGAATGTGTCCGCTTGTGGACAGATCCCACCCAGCCAAATACCATGTATTCAAACTGAGCTGGTCCAAGATGATAATCTCAGTGTGCGTTCTAAGACGGCCCCCGACACCTTGGCTTTCTGAGTTTGGCTCATTACACTTAACATGGTGTTTTCTAGTTCCGCCCATTTTCCTGGACATGACATCATTTTTTGTTCTTTATGGCTGAATAAAACTCCATTGTGTGTGTACGCCACGTTTTCTCTATCCGTCCATCTGTTCACAGACACCTAAGCTGGTTCTTAACTTGGCTATTGCATAAACATGGGTATGTATTTATCTCTATAGTGTATTGACTTTAGTTCTTTTGGGTAAATACTGAGGAATGGTATAGCTGGGTCATATGGTTCATTTCCTAGAATTTTGAGGAATCTCCATCATGGTTTCCCTAGTGGCTGTACTAATTTACATTCCTACCAACAGTGTGTATGTAAGGTTCATTTTTCCTGCATCCTCACCAGCATTTATTGTTGTCTTGTATTCTTGATGATTGCCATTCTATCTGGAGTGAAATGAAATCTCAGTGTGGTTTTGCTTAGCTGTTCCATGATGGCTAAAGATGTTCAACATTTTTCTTCATATATTTGTTGGCCACTTGTATTTCTTCTTTTGAGAAGTGTCTGTTTAGTTCATTTGCTCATTTATTGATTGAAGGGTTTTTTTTGGTGTTAAGCTTTTTTGAGGTCTTTATATATTCTGGATATCAATCCTCTGTTGGAAGAGTAGCTAGCAACAATTTTATCCCATTCCGTAGGCTCATTCTTCTTGCTAAAATATATTTTTAAAATGAAAGTAGTATAGTAGTAGTAGTCTTTTAAAGACTCCTGTCATTAGATATTTGGGTTGTTTCTTATTTTTTGCTATGATAAATAATGCTGCAGGTATGTACAGGTACATATATAAGTATACATAAATATTAAATACATATATAAATAATTGTACTTGTCTGTTTCTCTAGGCTATATTTTTGTAAGTATTTTCAGTTGTCTTTTCTATGGAAAGAGCATGCTTTAGGGCCAGACATCCCTGATGTGTTCTGCTTCTGCCAGTCTCTGGATGTGTGACCTTAGGCACATCACTCACTTCCCTGAGCCTCCTTGTCATCTCTGTTAAACAGGGATCATTCTGCTTATCTCCTCGTGCTGTTGAAACTATGCCAAGGAGTGCTTTTAGAGTGACTGACTTGTATGGGTGCTCAGTGCACATTACCACTCCCTCCCTACGGGATGGTTTAGTTTGCCCGAACGTGTATGTGCTTGTCTGATTTTGCTCAATGAAGAAAACATACTTTCAAGATTTTATTCAGTATTAAGAAGTAAAACTGATGTGCAAGTAGGCATATTTTGACTACAAAGACTTTTTTCCAGTGAAATAGAGACCTCTTGGAAGTCTAAGGCATTGATAATGAAGGCCCCGGAACTGCGTCTTTCTTTGTCCTAGGGAGCCTAGTAAGTCTTTCTAATTCCCTTTCCCATGCCCCTCCTTCCTCAGTGCTCATCTTCAAACTCTACCAGCGGGCAAGGCATGTGTACAGCGAGGCCGCACGAGTGCTCCAGTTTAAGAAGATATGCGAAGAAGCCCCTGAGAACACGCTCCAGCTGCTGGGAGAGTTAATGAACCAGAGTCACAGGAGCTGCCGCGACATGTACGAGTGCAGCTGCCCTGAGCTGGACCAGCTGGTGGACATCTGTCGGTGAGGCTGAGAGGAACATGGTGGGGGCTGAGGGATGCCACCAAAGAATACTGCTTAAGTTAATGGGAAAAAATGCAGCATTTTCATAATCCTCTACATGCAAGAAGATCCTTCCCCACTTCCTATATGGGGGATAAAGAGCCAACCTTGTTCCCTTCTACGTATCTATAGGATGAAATATTTGCGACGTGGCCCATGGCTTTATGAGGTGAAGTTTGGAGTCGGTTTGCAGTCAGTTCTTGACAACATTGTGAGAAAGACTTTTCCATCTTCAGATGGTTAAGCCTTTCAGGAAGGCAGCTCTTCCCAGACATGGGCCCTGTTGTTACTTTCTCTTGATATTTTAATTACTACGCTGCTGCTGGGCCAGAAACTCCTGTCAGGTGTCCTAATTAAGTTTAACAGTTTCATTCAGAAGAAGGGAAACAGCCAAGAGAAGGCCGCAAGCTTGAGAGGAGTGGGGAGGTTGCTGAAAGAATCAGTCAGAAAGCCAGGATCTCCTGCCTTCCAGGTTTTGTGTAGGCAATCTGGTAAAATCAGGACTGAAGAAAGCAGTTTATTTTTTTTATTTTTATTTTTTTGGCGGTACCGGGGATTGAAGCCAGGGGCATTCTACCTCTGAGCTACACCCCCAGCCCTATTTTTTTTATTCTTTATTTTGAAACAGGGTCTCACTAAGTTGTGAAGGGCCTTACTAAGAAGCTGAGACTGGCCGCGAACCCTGATCCTCCAGTCTCAGCCTCCCAAATCCTGGGATTACAAGCCTGCGCCACCATGCCTGGCCAGAAAGCACAGTTTATAAACAGTCAGTTGAGATAGGAATGGAAGGCCGGGCGTGGTGGCACACACTTGTAATCCCAGTACTTTGGGAGGCGGAGACGGGAGGATCTGAGTTCGCGGCCAGCCTCAGCTCTCTCTCTCTCTCTCTCTGTCTCTCTCTCTCTGTCTCTCTCTCTCTCTCTCTCTCTCTGTCTCCTTAGTGAGGCCCTCCGCAACTTCGTGAGACCCGGTTTCAAAATAAAGTATAAAAAATAGGGCCGGGGGTGTAGCGCGGAGGTAGAACGCCCCTGCGTTCAATCCCCGGTACCGCAAAAAAAAAAAAAAAAAAATGAGATAGGAATGGAAAGAGGGAGACTCTCTCACAGAACCTGAAAAAAACTTCCTTGTAATTGTGAAAGAAAGGTGACAATGGAGTGGTTCCCTTGCCCCTGAGGGCTCTTGCTGACCTTGGGAGAGCTGAAAGGGAAACTGGGAGAACTTTCAAGTGGCTAGATGCTGTTTCACTGCGAGAAGATAATGTAGTGCTGCATGCAATTAGTAATGGAAATATAATTAACCACTTGGCGCCTGTGGCTTGCCTTGCTCACGCCATACTCCCAGCTCGAGAGGTTGAAACCGAGTAGCTCCAGCGATCACACATGGCATGTGGAGCCCAGCCTGTCGAGGGGCCGGACCCGCCTCGCTGAGAAGCACTCTGCTGACGTCAGTGTTGGCTCACTAATTGCCGAAAAGCCTGCCAGAGCTTGTTTCCTTAGAAGTGCTCTTTTTTGAAAATGTGAAGGGCCCAGAAAGTGGGAGGGACAAATATCATTGAGCTCTGGAAATAAGAGGAAGTGAAAGGATTTGTGCAGAAATGAGGGAGAAGTGTCTTTGCCTGGAAGGGAACGGTATGGCTGGAATCCTAGCTGGAAAGCGGTGGCAGAGCGCTCGCCAGACTCATGATTCTCTAATGTAATCTCCTTTCCAAGGTGCTCAAATAGCACTTGCTCTTATGTCGCTTACATTCTTTCGGGGAAAGAGAGAAATGACATTTATTTATTTATTTATTTATTTATTTATTTTTGTGGTACTGGGGATTGAACCCATGGGCGTTCTACCTCCGAACCCAGGGCGAGCTATACCCCCGGCCCTATTTTTTATTCTTTATTTTGAAACAGGGTCTCACTAAGTTGCAGAGGCCTCACTAAGTAGCTGAGGCTGGCCGCGAACCCGGATCCTCCGGTCTCAGCCTCCCAAGTACTGGGATTACAAGCGCGTGCCACCACGCCCAGCGAGAAATGACATTTAAAGATAACTTTGAGCCGGGTGTGGTGGTGCACACTTGTAATCCCAGTGGAGGCTGAGGCAGGAGGATCGTGGGTTTGGCAGCCAGCCTCAGCAACTTAGACCTTGTTTCAAAATAAAAAATAAAATAGGGCTGGAGGTGTAGTTTAGAGGTAGAATGCTCCTAGATTCAATCCCTAGTACCCCCTCAAATAAAAACAAAAGACCCTTGAGCAGTAGTGATAAGTGCTATGAACAAAATTTAGACGAGATAGCGACTACTAGGGCTGAATGGGTACTTTTCATATGGAATGGTCGAAGGAGGCCTCTCTGAGAAAGTGGTATGTGAGCAGAGACCTGAAGCGAGTGAAGACATGCGTGCAGTGCGTGAGTAGGCCTGAGGGGGCATGTCATCATGTATGAAACACAGCAAGAAAACCAGTATGGTGGAAGGCAGTGAAGGATGGGGAGAGGACTAGGTGATGGCTGAGAGAGGTGGGGGAGCCACACCCCCATGGGCCTTGGCGGCACAGGCTGTGGGGGCCCTGGCTTTGAGAGAAGAGGGGCAATGGAACAGCTAAGTGACTCATTGCCAGATAGGCCTTGAAGGAAGATTCTAGACAACTGCTGTGTGGGAGAAAGAGCAATCAAGACGACTCCTGGGTTGGGGGCCTGAGAGACTTTCCTTATTTCCATCGAAGCAACATCTCTGGCAGCCGTTCTTCATAATTCTGAGTCAAAAATATCTTATAACTCCATATGGTATTTGAGCAGGAAGGGGCCCTGGAGATCCAAGGAGGCCGTAGGGGTGAAGTGATTTGAACAAGTTCACAAAATGAGGTAGTGGGGAAACTGGACTCTCAAGCCCTTGTTTTTCCAAACCTGCTTTTGATTACACTCAGGTGTGATTTGATTACACTTAAATGCAGACATGTTTTAAACCTGTTTTCTTTCCTTGCTTTGAAACTTTACGATTGGAAGACTTGGTTGTGGTCATTTCCAGCATTTGGACGTTGAGCCATGCCATGCTGCACAGGGAGGCAGGCAGAGTAAGATCAGATTGGGATGGAAGTTAGGAAGGCTGAGTTCTAGCTCCGTTGCTTTTCATTCTGAGCCCTGTGACTTTAGACCATTGCCTTGCGTCATGACCGCCCTGCTTTATGATAGCTAGTGTCTGTTTCTCTTCTAGCAATCTACAAATCTACATATTTTCCTGAATGTGGCTTTGGTGAAAAATTTCATGGCTACATCTTAAATGGGTTTAAGGAAGGGCAAAAGGAAGAGCACCTTTTATTTATTTTTAAATTTTGTTTGGGAAACTTCTTAATGGCAGCTAAAGTGTTTCTGATTATATTATTTCTATTTGCTGTGTTAATTTTCTAAGAAAAAAATCAGTTGTGTTTAGTATAAGGAACTCCATCCCTTTTTTTTATGGCTGTTTTTGTTTGGAAAGCCAATTGCTAATTATCTAAGTGAATTTGTACTCACTCCACTACCCTATAATTCTGGGTTTCCCATACTGAAGTATTATCTTCTGGCCTACTGAAAATATTGGCCAGGAGAGCTGTCTGACCCTTAAGCTGCTTATCTAATTAACATTTTCTTTGCTGTCACTATGACCAGCATATAATACCCTGCAAATATTTCAGCCAGATATTCCAGTTGGTTAGTAGTACTGAAAGGTCCAGTCATGGATGTCATTCCTTCCTGCTGTCACACGTATTTTTTACGTGGATATTTGTGTATCATGTGAAATCGAAGTTGGATCTCCATCTCAAAAGCTGTGGCACTTTCCTTTATGTGGATGTTTGAGAAATGGGATAAGGCGAGAAGGAAGGGTTCAGAAGACTGCAAAAGATGGTAGGACCAAGATAAAGAATGGTTAAGTGTGGAGGACAGATGGTGGAAGAGTGAAAATGGGGAAGATTCAGAAGAGCAGTGGAAACGCTCCTAGGTTCTGGTTCCTTCTGAAGCCCCATGAATCTGTGGGCCAGCCAGAGATGTTGAGTGTGTTCGGAAGGGCCCCGGCAAGGCCTGGCGTGGGCCACTGGTGCCGCAAACTCAACCTCTGATAGAGTATTATTTGAAGTACCACACCACCTCCAGACTTCCCTGCCACCTTGAAAAATGTGAACATCAAAAATGGAAGGTGAGCCAGGCATGGTGGTGCATGCCTGTAATCTCAGTACTTGGGAGGCTGAGACAGAAGGATCATAGGTTCGAGGACAGCCTCAGCAAATAGTGAGACTCTCATCAACCTAGTGAAACCCTGTTTCAAAATAAAAATAAGAAATAGCACTGGGGGTGTTGCTCGGAGATAGAATGCACCTGGGTTCAATCCCCAGGATATGTGAGAGAGAGAGTGTGTGTTTTTTGGAGGTGGAAACATGGAGGAGGGAAGCTGAAATGGGTTTCAAGGAGAAGCACCGCCAAGGGTAATCTTTAGATCACCTTCCCTGGCCCACCCGTGGCACTTCAAAATTCCTCCTGTGACTGTGAAAGCTTCGTGGAAACTATTTGTATGAAAAGATAACTGGATGAATGAATGAAGGACTTGGATACCTAGAATACCCAAGTCACTACATTCCTGTGAAAATCTTAGTGTGACTGAGTGAGACCATATTCGAAAGGTGTCTTTGAGTAGTTAGCCTATAGGGCAACGTCTGGGACAACTTTATGGCCCAAGTGGAGAGGAGAAGAGTAGAAGAGATCGCCAAGGCTTGCTGTTTTTTTAGTGGAGCCATTTACCACTCTTCAAGAGAAAATCAGTTTAGAATCCAAAGAAAGGACCAGGGAGGAAAAAGGAAACTACACTTACGCAGTTAGGCTCTTTATTTTTTTTTATTAAATTAATGTTAGAACTTTAATTGTGTGAAGTGAAATAATAAAGGAAAAAGATGATGTTTGCCCAATTATAAAGTATCTTTTTCACATGCATGAAATGTGAATTTAAAGGAATGGGCTAAATTCTAAAGTCGAGTTACTGAGGAACAACAAGTGCAATTTTGAAACCAAGTCAATTATATGTGAGACCCCTCATTTATTACTGGTTCCCTGATTTTACTTAAGGAAAGATAGTTAATGTCTTTTATTAATGTTTTGACACTTGTTGAAATTAGAGAAAATTCATTGCTGTATTATTGCCTAAGCTATGAAGGAAGAAGACGAATGGCAAATCTTAATGGACCAACAATGGATACAGAAGTCAGTCTGCTTTGTCTTCTTCAGAAGTCTTTCCTCAACTTTATCCCACAGCCGGGCTGCTCAGCCTCTTATGCCCACTCTTCCCCCCAGGTCCAAATGGGGAAGAGTGAAGTGCAAATCCCGTGTGTGCGCCTTTACCTGGGACCTCAAGTGCTAATCTGCACCTTCTGCCAAGGAGAAGGGAGAGAGACACTTGAGCTACCCTCTGGGCTTCCTCCTGGGCCCGCCTTGCATGTTCTCATACACGGTGCATGCCATTTACTCATGCCAAAGCAGCTGTGCCAGTGGCCTTTAGTGGCTTACATTTCTAAAATAGACCTATAGGCACATTTTCTTTTTTTAATGCAGATTATATTTTAATAGACTCTAGAATAATATAACACAATATAAATTTCCTTTTTTTTTGCGGTACCAGGGATTGAACGCAGGGACGTTCTATCTCCGCGCTATGCCCCAGGCCCTATTTTTTTATACTTTATTTTGAAACCGGGTCTCACGAAGTTGCGGAGGGACTCACTAGAGAGAGACAGAGAGAGACAGAGAGAGAGAGAGAGAGAGCACGCGCGCGTGTGCAAGCTGAGGCTGACCGCGAACCCAGATCCTCCGGTCTCCGCCTCCCAAAGTACTGGGATTACAAGCGTGCGCCACCACTCCCGGCTTAAATTTCCTTTTTTAAATTGGTGCATTGTAATCCTACATTTGATGAAGTTCAGGGTGGTAGAGGCATACATGCACACAGCACTCGTTGAGCCCTCCCCCAGTTCCCACCCCACTCCTCTCCCTTCCCTCCTTGCCATGCTGAACACAGTGATTGGCTTTGATAAGTTTGTGTATGCACAGCGTGTCCATTGAGGTGTTTCCCTCTTCAAGTCTTCCTTCTCCCTCAGTGAGGTCTCCTCCTTCACTCCACTAAGGTTTCTCCTCCTTTGTCTGGAGTCCCTCCTGTGTCCCAGTTTCTCCCTAGCTTCCCCATATGAGGGAGAACATCCGACCCTTCATTTTTTGTGACTGACTAATCTCACTTAGCATCATATTCTCCAGTTCTACCCATTTCCCTGCAGATGACATAATTTTGTTCTTCTTTATGGCTGAGTAGAATTCCATTGTCTATATATCCCATAATTTTGTAATCCATTCATCTGTTGATGGACATCTTGGCTGGTTCCATAGTTTGGCAATTAGAATTGTGCAGCTATAAACATAGATGTACGTGCATTACTATAATAGTCTGGTTTCAATTCTTTTGTGTAGATACCCAGGAGTGGTATAGCTGTGTCATATGGTAGATTCATTCCCATTCCTCTGAGGCCCCTCCACACTGTTTTCCAAAGTGGTTGCACTAATTTGCAATTCCATCAACAATGTATCAGAGTTCCTACTTCTCCACATTCTCACCAGCATTTATTATTGTTTGTGTTTTCAATGATTGCCATCCTAATTAGGGTTAGGTGAAATCTCAGGGAAGTTTTGATTTGCATCTCTATAATTGCTAATGATGTTGAACATTTTTCCATAGATTTATTGGCCATTTGTATTTCTTTTTTGTGAAGTGTCTATTTAGTTCACTTGCCCATTTTTTCATTGGGTTTTTTGGTGGTGAGTTTCTTGAGTTCTCTGTATATTCTAGATATTAGTCCTCTATCAGAGGAGCAGCTGGCAAAGATCTTCTCCCATTCTGTCAGCTCTCTGTTGAGGTTCTTGATCGTTTCCTTTGCTGCACAGAAGCTCTTCAGTTTAATGCAATCCCATGTATTAATCCTTGTTTTAATTTCCTGTGCCTTTAGGGTCCTGTTGAGGAAGTTTTTACTCATGCCTATATGTTGGAATGTTGGTCCTATGCCCTCTTCAAGTAACTGCAAAGTCTCTGGTCTAATTTCCAGGTCTTTGATACATCTTGAATTGACTCTAGTGCAGGATGAGAAAGGGGGATTCATTTCTACTTTTCTTTCTTAATGTAAAACCTGCATTGGTCTTCTAAATTTGGACATCCCTTGGAATTTCAGGGATGGACACCGAAGGGCATATTAAGTACTGGTGAGAAACATTGCAGAGAGGACCTTTCTGTGTGTGTGTGTGTGTGTGTGTGTGTGTGTAGGTAGGTAGCTGGGAAGGCTGTGCACTACTGCAGGGCAGCCTCTGGTGTGATAGCACTATTCTTTATACAGGAAATTTGAGCTCTGATGATTTTGGACCACGTGCTCAATGCAGTCTAGTCTATTTTCCTCTGCAGCCGGCAAAGTGGAGACAGCAGTTCTGGAGACTCAGAAGTGAATGTATTTACCTAGAAAGACCTTTATCTAGGGCTGGGGGTGTAGCTCTGTGGTGGAGTGCTTGCTTTACATGTGTGGGGCCCTGGGTTCAATTCCCAGTACAAAAACTTCTAGCTTCTGCTCTCTGGACACTGGTAGGTATCTCAGGAAAATAGGTCTTCTGGCACATGCCTATGGTTTTTGCAGTCAGATTAGAAACAATACTCTCAGTTTGCTTTAGGTTCACATTTTGCAACCATAGCTTTCAAAAGCTGTTCAAATGAGAAAGTGTAAGCAAACATGCTGTGAAGTCCACTGAAGACCATTGAAGACTTGGTGAATAGAAAATCAAGAGTGTACATTGTCCCTTTGTAAATCATGCCAAGGTTGGCTTTGATGCCCAGATTGTCAGATCTTTCAGAGGCGTTTCAGGGACACCTCAGTTTCTCACAGCATCTTCCACAGCAAGAGCATTTTTTGATGTGGCTGCCTATGAAGACTTTTTTTTTTTTTTGAATCAACAAACTGCCAATGAGTCCTTTGCCAGCCTGGGAACTTGGAACAATTCCAGAATTCCAGGGTCAGAGAAACTTTTCAGCCTGGATGATAGGAGTCTGGGCTCAGTTTAGCTACAGGGCCATAAGCTAAATTTTTGAGGATAGGAGGAGATTAGTAATCTTTCTTTGTTGGTAAGTATTGTGTGTTTTTCCCCTTCTTTAAACATCTATTTTCATCTGAAAACATATTTTAATGAATAAAACATGATGAAAAGAAATCACTTGAAAAAATTATTGAGGGAAAATGAATTACTGGTGTACAATAATTCTGATGTCCTAGAGTAGGGGTAATATCCTATTGATTTTTTTCCAGGAAGTAAAATAGTTCATTTAGATGGAAAAAAAGAGACAAAACTGTACTAAATTAATTATGGAGTTTTTAATCTGCAGTTAATTTGGAGTAAATTTTATTAGGAAGAATTAATTGGAAGTATATGTTGACGTTTATGGTCAGGATAAGTTGCATCTTTGAAAGATGAGAGATCCTTGCACTTTGCAAAAGTCCTTCCACTTTGGTTCAAATATTAGGTTTGAAACTGTGCTTGGTTGATGGTGACTAAAATGAGCTCTTGCTGCATGGTAGTTTATATAGTCGTTTCCATCCCAATCAGACACATCTCATCTGATGGCAAATTCTGAGTCCTGCTGTCAGACCAGCTCCACAAAGTGCAGAGAAGATGGCATGGGCCAGTAGGGGCACCATCTTCTTTGTGGAAGGCTTGCATGCTTTTCCATTAGAAATTAAACCAACCAATCAACCTAGAGTATAATAAGTTCTTTTTGTGCTGATAAATTTATTCAGAACAACTCTAGGCTATCAGTTCTAAGGGCCTGATATTTTTTTTTTGGTGGGGGGGAGGAGCTGGGTATTGAACCCAGAGACTCACCTGTGCTAGGTAAGCACTCTACTACTGAGTTATACCCCCAGCCCTAGGAGTCTGATTCTTCCATGTGAAATAGCTAAGCCATAAGAGTGCAGCTGAAATATAGAATTCCTATTTGCATAAGACTGCGCATGTTCAATTTTGACTTGCCCTCCTTTGAAGTGACCTTCTGGTTCAAAATGTTAACCAGGCCCATTGCCTGCCTTCTTTTTACTCCTTCTTCCTGCTTTACCTGTAGACTTGCTACACACGTCATCAATTGGCTACTTTATGAAATCATGACTACAGTGGGTTATTGCCTGTGCTCACGAAACAAACATGCTGCTGACTGTTACTACTTGGAGTCACAACCAGGGACTAGCTTTAGACACAATTCAAAATTTCCAAATCACTTTCTGAAACAGTATAAATTTCTTAATGTCCTAATGTGTTTGTGAGTACCCCCAAACTCCCCACATATTCTCTTCTCAGAACTTGGATAGGCTTTGTGTTCTATAAACACCAAGCAAATCGCTGTTGTTTCATTTACATATGCTAATTGTTTTCTCTCTCCTTGTTTTTAGGAAGTTTGGGGCTCAAGGGTCACGACTTACTGGAGCAGGCTGGGGAGGCTGCACAGTATCGATAGTACCTGCTGACATGCTGCCCAGCTTCCTAGCAAACGTTCACGAAGCCTATTACCAGAGGAGCGACAGCAGCTCAGCACCCAAGAATCAGAGTCTGTTCGCCACCAAACCTGGAGGCGGGGCCTTGGTTTTCCTTGAAGCCCAAACAATGTAAAAAATCTCAGAGAAACTATTTAGGGCGTTTAGGAACTGGCAAGACTTTCTATGCCACAGTAAATTAATCCTCTTTCTGTTTTATATTATGATGAATGGTTGCTATGATTGAGATGTATTTACAAAGAAATGGTTGAAATCTCTCTATGCTTCATAATGATTATTTTTCCATTTTAAAATATATATTTTTTAACCAAGAAGAGCCAAGATTGTGCTTGGACAGATCTTTTAAGAATGATTTGCTAAGATTTATTGGTTTGAAGATTTCAAAGATGAATGGCACACTCTGAATACAGGGGTTGGACTTGAATTAAACACACTGCTCCAATTAAACTGATGCAATGGAACTGTGGGCTTCATTCCTGAATAGAACTCAGTTCTGGTTCCCTGAGTGTTCTTCCTCCTCAAAGAAGTAGTCTTCTGTCATTATGGATGATGACGACGATGATAGTGATGTCGTAAATTTTCTCTTGGTTTTAGCATCAGTACACTGTGAAAAAAAAACCCACATGATTAAGTAGTCACAGATTTCCTTGGGCATTGTATACTTGAATGTGAAATTCCCCCAATTAACAAGATAGTAAGGATCACTTTTTTTTTTGGTAAAACGTAGACTTAGGAAGGAAATCTAAAAAATTTTTAAAAACCACATGATATATATCATTTTCATTTTTTTTGAAAAAAAGTTAACCTTGATCACTTAATAGAGAAACTTAGATGAAAGACACTTTATGTCTCTTTCTCTATTATATTCAAATAGAGAATTAAGATGATAATTGAGATAATTTTATTTATTCATGGAATTTACTTTCTTCCCACTTTATCCTGCTACCTTTTTTCAAATTCCCCTCGAAGCCAAGGTGCCTGCTCACTGTCCTCACATCTCCTTCTGTGTGTCCAGCAAGGCTTGTCTGACTACATGGACTAATGTAGACAATGAGTATGGAAAAGCTTAAAATGGATTCTGGGATTGGTAGTGGAGCTGCTGGGTACCTGTGTGCATTTATCTAGATTGGGCAGAAGTGTTCCGCCATGTGGTGATGATCAATGAATGGCCTCTCTCTGGACAGACTACAGGAAGCCCTTCCTGAGTTATATGATGATTGAGACCAAAAAGTGTTTTGCTGAAATACTCAGATAATGAAGACAGCAGTGGTTTTGTGCCTCGAATTATACAGAAAATTGCCATGATTTTCTATTTTTCTATGATTGTGTTTGCTCATTAGTGGGCAACTCAGAGATAGGATGGCATCGTCTAAACATCCGTTTGAGAAAGGCCTAGGCAAACCTGGTTGTGATATTATTTAGAAAGCTAAAATCCTGTTTTAAAATAAACTCCTGGTGCATTTTCATTCTTAGTAGAAAGGTAAACACCAGAGGAAGTTTAAGTCAAATTTGTTTAAAGATTGTGACTTCTTTAAACCCAATAATGCAAGACCTGAATTTATTTAAATGCATAATCTCTCCCTTTTGGGGGGTATTTGGGATTGAACTCAGGGGTGTTCTACTTCAAAGCCATACCCCCAGATCTTTTATATTTTGAAATAGGGTCTCAGTATTGCTGAGACTGGCCTTGAACCTGTAATCCTCCTGTCTCAGTCTCCCAAGTGCTTGGATTAGAGGCATGGGCTACCATACCTGGCTAATTATTTGGTTTTTAATACCGTGCCATTTTCCACAAAGGATCTGTCATTGGTATATATGGTTGGAATATAATTCCTTTAAAAGACACCTGGATTGTTATCTTAAAAATGGCACTTGTCATTTCTTTGTTACTCCATTTAATTTTTTTCCACCATGTGATTCCATCTTAGCAATAGACGAGTGAAAGTTTTTAGCGTGCACTCTTCTTTGGGGAACAGAGTTGTAATAAGCCAGGAATCCACTCTATTTATTTAATTTCTAACTTGAACTATATTTCAATTCCCATCATTAAGTGGTGTTCGAGAAATTGTGAAAGGTATCCAACTTGTCTGGAAAGGAAAGGGCTGGAACAATTAGAAAAAAACTTTATGAAGAAAATGGAGTTTGAGCATAACCCTAAAAGTTGAAGAGAATTTGAAAGCGAGGGAAGACACATTGAAGAAAAACACAGGGCCAGCGTGTGACCTGCAGACATGGTGTGTGCAAAGGCTCGGTGGGAGTGAGGCTTTGCCTTGGGACGTAGTAAAGAATAATTTGGGCTGTATTGTCTGGAACCAGCTGTTGAAGAGCTCCAAAGCCAGGCAGTATTCGGACCAGGTTGCAAGTGGAGGCCCATGGGCCACACCTGCTCTGCAAATATATTTAGTTTGGCCCACTACAGGTTTAAAAACTCAGGGTCTAACCAGAAGATTTTACAGAAGAATCTGGATCACTAGGGCAACAGTGAACTAGAGCTTAGGGGGCAGCTGCCTCGTGAGATGAGGCCCGGCCCTCGGTGTACTGCAAGTTTCCACAACTCAGGTAGTTTTCCATGTTCTCAGACCACTCACCTTTGCAGAGGTTGCTTGCCCTTTACCAGCACATGTACTCTGTTGTTTTCTTATAGTTAATAAGTATCTCTCTGTGTCTATCAATAATAGGAAAGACAGACCAAGAAAGATGGGAGAAAGAATACTTTTTTTCAATATAGAAGATCCAAGTGTTTCCTTACTTTCTATTACCTTTCTCACCCAAGTAGAAATTTCATTATTTGACCCATTTTTGACATTACACCAGTAGCCAGTGGGATTGCTCTACATTTTTCAGTGGAAACCTAATATGCTGATCATAAAAGGCTCTGTTCCATTCCTGACCTCAGACTGTCCAAATTCTTACTTGTTGGACACTGGTCTCTATGTGCTCTTGTCTATTGGAAGGAAAGAGGCCTTTCAAACTGAACAGGACAGCCCAGCAGGTAAGGAGGAGCAGAAGAGGCGGGGACGAGGAAAACAGAAAAGATGGAGACGTCCTTCCTTTTCTCCCACACTTGAGTCCCTTTTAGACTCTTATCAATTCTGCCTTGTGTTTCTGTTAATTGAGGGCAGGAACCATTCTTTTTTTGGGGGGGTGCCAGGGTTGAACCCAGGGGCATTCTACTTTTGAGCTATACCCCCATCCCTTTTTATTTTGAAACAGGGTCTTGCTCAGTTGCTGAGGATCTTGCTAAGTTACTGAGACTGGCCTAGAATCTGTGATTTTCCTGCCTCAGCCTCCCAAATACTGGAATTACAGGCATGTACCATCATGCTCAGTTTAGAGACCATTCATTTACTACAGCTGTTGGTATCCAATATGACTTTGTTGGATTATTAATAAAAATGAAATATAACTTTAAATGCCAGTAATTTACTATTAGTCTGTAATTCAAACTGCACTTACAAATTTCTAGTTATATAAATTGTCCCAGATCAGAAGCACAGAATGTGGGAAAAGGGTATGATATCATCACTAAATTGTAAAACAGAGGTTATCTTAAATATGCAGGTAGATGATTAAATAACAAGAATGTGTTCTGCCCTGCCACTGTAACTCGGGTGTGACCATACATTGCTTATGAAATAGTGTCAGGTCTATATAAGAGAAGCCAGAGGGAGAATTTTCAATTATTTTCAGGAAGGAAACATACCAGTTTATGTAGGAACTTGTCAAAATCATTCTTAGCTTCTTGAGGTTTCTTGATAGCCTTTTTTTGGAGTCTAATCATGGAATGAAGAAAATTAGCAACCAAATTAATTCTTCATACTATCTAGTAGCCAATATTTATGAAGAGTTTAATATGCTGTATGTTTGCTAAGCACTATATATATATAATAAGTCCTATATATAATATATATTATACTATGCATAATGTATATATTATATTATACATATATATATATATATATATATATATATATATATATATATATAAATTCAACTACCCTTATGACAATCTTATGAGGTAGGGACATGCATGTCTCAAATCTGGCTCTTACAGTTCATAATCCTTGTTTCCTGTTTTTATCAATGAGGACATGGGCTCAGATAGATAAAGTAATCCCTGCTCCCCCATATCATGTAGCTAGACAGTAGACGATATGAACCCAAGCACTGTGACTCAGGTCCTCAGTTCCAACCACGGTGTGACTCTCCTAAAGCAGGGGAGCATCCTCTTCAGTTAGATGCTCCACACAGCATTACCTTCATGGATTCCACTTCCTGGCTCTAGCACGAACTTTAAGGAGTGATGTGGGGAAAGATGAGTAAAAAAGACAGGCAAGGGAAAGACATGGGGGAGAAAGAGAGGCAGATGGGAAAGCCTCATTGAGGGCAAGGGAGCTTATTGGACTAAGCTCATTGAGGGCAGAGGTTCAGGAAGCTGTCATGTTTTCTGTCACCAAGTATTTAGTCAGGAAATGCTCATGAAGGAGTGGCATGGTTGAATTCAGGAGGCATCAGGAACCTTTCCAGAGTTCTGAGGATGAGGAGAGAGGAAGAGTTAGGCCAGGCAAGGAAGCATGGGATAAGGGTGAAACATTAGTAGGAGAAACACAGATGAGAGAAAGAAAAATGAAATCACTAAAGAAAGAAATTGAAGAAGATATTAGAAGGTGGAAAGATCTCCTTTTGCTCTTGGATAAGCAGAATAAATATTATCAAAATGGCCACCTACCAAAAGTGATCTACAGAGTCAATGCAATCCCTATCAAAATACCAATGTCATTCTTCACAGACCTAGAAAAATCAGTCATAAATTTCATATGGAGAAACAAAAGACCCAGAATAGCCAAAGCAATTCTCAGCAATAAGAACCATGCAGGGAGCATCACAATTCCTGACTTCAAATTATACTACAGAACTAGAGTAGTAAAAAACAAAATGGTATTGGCACAAAAACAGACATATAGACCAATGGAACAGAATAGAAGATACAGAAAGAAATCCACACACACTTATACCCAGTTGACTTTCAACAGAGATGCCAAACACGTTTGTTGGAGAAAAGACAGTGTTTTCAACAAAGGGTGTCCAGAAAATTGGTTATCTATTTGTAGAAAAATGGAATTAAACCCTTACCTCTCACCCTGCACAAGAATCAATTTGAGATGGATCAAAGACCTGGAAATTGGAACAGGGACTTTGAAGTTACTAGAGGAGGGCATAGGTCCAACACGCCAACATACAGCCACAGGTAGAAACTTCCTCAATAAAAATCCCAGAACTTGGGATATCAAAACAAGAATGAATAAATGAGATGGCATTAAACTAAAAAGTTTATGCTCACCAAAGGAAACCATCAAGAGTCTAAAAAGAGAAGATCTGGGCCAGCTATCCCTCTGATAGAGGACTAATATCTAAAATATACAAAGAGCTTAAAAGACTTAACACACACACACACACACACACACACACACACACGCGCGCGCGCGCGCAAATAACCCAATGAAGAAATGGGCACCTGAACTAAATAACACTTCACAAAAGAAGAAATACAAATGGCCAATAAATATATGAAACAATGTTCAACATCATTAGCAATCAAGGAGATGCAAATTAAAACTACACTGAGATTCCATCTAACCCCAATCAGAATGGCAATCATCAAGAAGTCAAAAAACAATAAATGCTGGTGAGGATGTGGGGAAATAGGAACTCTACACTGTTGGTGGGATTGCAAATTAGTGCAGCCACTATGGAGATCAGTGTGGAGATCCCTCAGAAAATTTGGAATGGATCCACCATATGGTCTAGCTATACCACTCCTGGGTATCTTCCCAAAGAGACTGAAATCAGAAAATCACAGTAATACATGCATATCCATTTTTATAGCAGCACAACTCACAACAGTCAAATTATGGAACCAACCTAGGTGTTCATCAACAGATAAATGGATTACAAAATTATGCGATATATACACAATGGAATTCTACTCAGCAATAAAGAACAAAATAATGTCATTTGCAGGAAAATGGATGGACCTGGAGAACATTATGCTAAGTGAGATTAACCAGTCACGGAAGGTGAAGGGTCATATGTTTTCTCTCATATGTGGAAGCTAGGCAGTAATTGGGATATAAGAGGGACTTTAGATTAATGGAGGAGAAACTCCAGTGAAGCCAGGGAGGTGGTCTAGGGAAAAGGGGGCGGGAGAGGGAGGATCAACTTCCCTTGACATTATGTACATATGTGAGAATACCAATGTCAATCTCAATACCCTGTATGGGGAAGGGGGGGAATGGGGGGAATGGGGAGGGAGCCGAGGGAAAGCTCGCCAAGTGCTGTGTGCATGTATGTCACTATCACTAGGAACTGCATTATGATGTGAGACTATAATGCACCAATAAAAGTATAAAAATTAGGTGAAAACATAAAAGGTCTAGAGCTTAAAAAAAGAAAAGGATATACAAAGCTGCTGTTTTCACTGCAATTTTCAAGCGAAACATTTAAAAAATAATTTTCCATCAAAACTGGTTGGAAGTACAATTTTCTGAAAATTCCAAATACATTTTGCTGAAGCAGAAAGTTTGGTTAGCTAAACCCTGGTGAGGCCCATTCTAGGTTCCTTCAGCATTTAGTCTTGGGTATCCCTAAGGGCACAGTAGGGCAACCTAATTAGAAGACTTTTGTATTAGTGCTCTGTGAGGAACTCAAGCTCCCTCACTCATTCTCTGCCTTTGTTGGCTTTATCTCCTCAACCTGGGTTTTCTCCTCACAGTATCCTTGGTCTCATATCTGTCCTTCCATGTGTTTTAAATCTGTTTCTTATAGTTCATAATTCTATTTAAATATACTCCCACGTATCCCTGGTGTAACACCCTCTGGTATCCCTAGATATGTTACTGGTATCCCTCAGTAACACCCTCTTAGGATCTCCTAGAGTTGCATGTTATCCTCAGATTCTGTTTCATCTCACTCTGTTAAATCAATGCATCTTCCAACTCACTCTCTTAATTTACTGTTCCCTCTCTTAAAAAATAATTTTATTTTTTACTCAATAAGTTTTATTGAGATGTAGGTCACATACCATAAAACTCACCCTTTTAAAGTTTACGGTTTAAGGACTTAGTATCCTCACAAAGTTTTGCAATCATCATCACTATCTAATCTCCCTCTTTCTGGTCACCTAACCTCTTTTTGGAAGACTATAGATGGAAGCCAATATTCTGTGCATGTAAATTAACTGGCATGTGGGGTTCTTATATCCAAATGAGTATATTTCCCTTCACTTTCTCCAACAAAGTGCTCAAAAAAATGTTTGAGCGATGCTTCAGAGTTACTCTGAGAACTGTACTGCATTCTTCTGCCTGTCCTCAGTGGTCAGAAATCTATGTGAATTCGATTGTGTGGAGACTTTTGAAAGTCACCTGGAATCAAGCCTTTTCATCTGGGCATGGCAAAGGGGAAAGGGAGGTGATAGGCTTTTGGGTGACAGGTAAGATAAGATTGTCAAGACGTTGGTTAGATTTCCTCATGTGAGTTCAAAGTGTATCTAGAAGTCAAGGTAAGGCAACTGACACAAAGCCATAGTCTCTCGGAGGGGCTTGCTGGAAAGGCTGGACTCATCTGACACTTATTCTGTGCTTGCGGATTTGTAAGAAGTGGGTTAGTCTCAGTACTATATAGTTTCCCTTTTTATAGTTCAATTTATAAAATAAGCTAAATAGGCCTGACTTTCCTTGCTTCATTGGGGACAAATGTTTATATGTGTCGGGGAAGCAGCAGGAGCAAAAGGGGAAAAAAGATCTAACCCAAGAGAGACCAGCTAAATAAGTTGTTTTTCTTGTTTACATTGTTCCTAGGCAGGGCGTAGTTATGGTTTTATTTTATATATTTACCTTTTGTGTGTGGGACTGGGGATGGAATCCAGGGTGTTCTACCCATGAACTACACCCCTAGTCCTATTCTAGTTTTTGGTTTGGAAATGGGATCTCATTTAAGTTGTTGAGGCTGACCTTGAACCTGTGATGCTCCTGTCTCAGTCTCCCAAGCACTGGTATTATAGACTTGTGCACCATGCGTGGCTTATGTTTTTATTTTTAAAAGGGCTTGGGCTTAATTAAGTCCTATGGCTAGAGGACTAAAAATAGGTGATGATAATTAAATTAGGAGGATAGGTGATATTTTGAAAAAAAGGTTAAAGTCTCACTCCAGATGAACTGTTGAGTAAAAACCCCCTTTGCAGATACTCTAGCTGATATATTTTTACATAATAAAACCATTGTGGTTTTACTCTAGCTGATATATTTTTACATAATAAAACCATTGTGGTTTTACATAACACATTTGTTCAATTAAAAACAATTTTAAGTACTAGGGAGTTGAACAAGAAACAGACCTATCAAGCTCCTTGTCAATTCTTTCCTGTTGCTGTCTCAGGAATTTTATTTCTTCATTAATTCTTTGCTTTCCTCTATAAAAATCAAAATTTGGAGTTAAATTTTAAAATAAAGCAAGCAATCCTAATTAGTAGAGAATAAATCAACAATTTACTGACATCTACATGACAATAAAAGTCCTTTATGAACCCATCCCTTCCCTCCCTCTGGAGCGCCTGGTGTGAGGATCCCCTAGCACAATCCCTCGCAGAAACATGTGCCCAAGGGATCACCCAGGACACCTGGTACGGCCCGGACTCCTCACTGCTTCTACAGGGGCTGCGTGCGTGTGCTCATGCATGTGCCTGGGTGTGTGTAGGCAGGAAGGGTGGGGAGCCATGGAGAGCAGGGCTGACTTTTCCTTCTGCCTGCTGGATAGGACCTGGCGGGCTAATCTTCCAAATGCCTTTCTTGTTCTCTGAACATCATTAGGTTTCCAAAGGTAAGGATACCTGTCCATTTTTCCCCATAAGGTAACAAAATCTGTAGGCAGTAGTAATCTGTGTGTGTGTGTGTGTGTGTGTGTGTGTGTGTGTGTGTGTGTGTTACTGGGGATTGAACCCAGGGGTATTCTACCTCTGAGCTAAACCTCCAGCCATTTTTAATTAATTAATTAAAAAAATTTGGGGGGGGGGTCTTGCTAGGTTGCTAAGAATCTCGCTAGGTTGCTAAGAGTCTCGCTATGTTGCTAAGGCTGTCCATGAACCTGCAATAGTCCTGTCTCAGCCTCCCAAGTACTGAGATTACAGGTGTGTGCCACCACCCCTGGCTGGCAGTAGTAATCTTGATACCATGCACAGAAAAATTGAATCCTGCCAGCTTTTTCTTGTAAAGGGTCATGGATATTCTCTCATAACTGATTGCTAACTTCCTAGCACATAAAAATACCATGTTTGGCCATGAACAATCATTTAAATTAAGCACAAAAACCTGAAAATGTTCCCCAAGAAAATAGTTTCCTGTCTCGCTTTTCTCAACACCACCCTGGCTGCCAGCCCAGCTCCAGGGAACTCCTCCTCCCTCGACAACCTTTCTGCTCCTCTCGCAGGCTCATCTTTGTCAGTGGATGGGTACTCCAGCCTTTCCGCCTGGTGCTCTGGCCTCTCCATGCTGGAGCACACCTGCAGTCACAGCAGACCTTCCTTACTTCGCACAGTGCCGTGGTGATACGGCTTCATGGGTACAGCGCACATCCTTGACACTTACCTGAAAAGAGTCTCTGAGCCTATATGATGTTCAGAAAAAAACTTGCCTCATCAGTAAAACAAAGCTAAATTTCGATGATTTGTATGATCACGTCCAGCTCTTAAAAGTATTTTCTTTAGAGGAAGTATATCATATACCTATTATATACATACAATGCTGTAGTATGAGCTTACACTCTAAAGTCCTTTCGGTTCTTTGCAAATTGTCTTCTTGCCTCCTTTATAATATCCTGGTATGTCGGAGCAGGTTGTGTGCTAGGCTTATGGTCAAGGAAAGATTTCTGGCTAGGAACATTTGGGAGAGGTAAACAGTCCCCTTCCCAGAGAAACCAAGGACACCATCTGGCCTGTGCTTCCCAATCATGAAAGGTCTCAAGCGTAAACATGAATATTATGTCTAGAGTTACACAGAGAGACTCAAAGAGAACACCCTTTGGACCACTTTAAACTTGTGTCCCATCATCTGGACCACACCAACCATGGGGCTCTATGATGTAATAGTTTCATAATTCCTGTAATTATTTTGTGTGCGATTTTTATGCATGTGTGTTTAAAAAGCAGCAATTTGTTAAATGTAAATATTAAAAATTTACCATATTTTTTGTAACCCTGTTCAGACATTTTTTCATTTTTACATATACTGAGAACCTCAAAGTTTCTTGACTTCTGAGAGTCTTCAGGGGTAACTGCGTCAGTTAGCTGGCTTCTGCCAACTGCACAGAAGAAAGATGGCAGGCAGAAGGTGGGAGTGTGCTGCTAACTAGGCCAGTCTCTGGTCCTGTCTGCTTCTGTTATAGCCTGTGACTGTGTTGCTAATCCTTGTCTTAACCCATGCTTGTGTTTGGAAAAGCAGACCCTTCCCTTTTGAAGCAGCAATTGGAAAAAAAGCAAGTGACTGAAAAAGCAAGTCCCTCAGCTAATATGTAGTCTATTTTGGAGAATGTTCTGTGGGCAGCTGACAGAAATGTGTATTCAGGTGTTGCTGGTTGAAATAATCTGTATGTGTATATTGTATCCATTTGGTCTATGGTTGTTTTTAGGTCTGAACAATCTTTATTCATCTTTTTTCTGGAGGATCGATCTAGTGGAGTTGAGTGGTGTGTTGAAGTCTCCCGATATTATTGTGTTTGGGTCTATTTGGGACCTGATGTCCCGAAGACTTTGCTTTATGAATGTGGGTATGCCCACATTTGGAGCATAAATGTTTACTATTATTATATCTTCTTGTTGGATTGTTCCTTTTATTAGTAAGAAGTGGTCCTCTTTGTCTCTTCTGATGTGTTTTAGCATAAAGTCTATTTTGTCAGATATAAGTGTTGCTACCCCTGCTTGTTTTCGATCTCCATTTGCATGGTATATCTTTTTCCATCCTTTTACCTTTAGCATATAAGTATCTTTGGCTAGAAGGTGAATTTCTTGTAAGCAGCATATAGTTGGGTTATGCTTTTTAATCCACATTGCCAGCCTATGCCTTTGACATTCAATGTTATTATTGAGATATGATTTTTGTTTCCTATCATTTTGAATTCTATTTTCTGTTTGCTGTAGTGACAAATCTCCTTGTTTAGTTGCCTACCTGGTGGAGTTCACCTCTCCTGTGGTTCTGAAAATTGCTTGTTTTTCCTTCTTTGTGATTTATTTCTTTTAGAATTTTCTCCAGTGTTGGCTTGGTCCTCCTCATGAATTCTTTAAATGTTTGTTTATCATGGAACATTTTATTTCTCCATCAGTTTTAAATGATAGCTTTGCTGGATATATCAGCCTTGGTTGGAAGTTGTTTTCTTGCAGGGTCTGGAGTACTTCATACCAATCCCTTCTGGCATTCCTGACTTGGGTTGAGAAGTCTGGGGTGATTTTTATTGTTTTGCCCTTGTATGTCATCTGTTCTTTTGTCCTTGCTGCTTTTAGTATTCTTTCTTTTAGCCTCTACATTATACATTTTAATTATTATGTGGCGTGGGGAAGTCCTTCTTTGGTCCTGTCTTAATGGTGTTCTATAAGTCTCCTGTATGTGAATGTCCAAATCCTTTTCTATGTTCGGAAAATTCTCTGAAATTATTTCCTTGAAGAGGTTTCTTATACGCTTGGTCTGTGCTTCTAAACCTTCTTCGATGCCTTTTTTCCTTAGATTAGGACGTCTTCTATTGTCCTGTATTTCTTAGATGGCCAGGGTGTGTTGTTGTAATATCTTCTGTGTATCGTTGACTGTGTTTTCAGTTTTGAATGAACTGTCTTCCAGGAGTGATACCCTGTTTTCCATGTGGTCAAGCCTACTAGAGTCAGTTTCTATTGCAGTCTTTAATTCATTTATTGACTCCTTCATTTCGGATTCAGTGTTGTTTTCTGATTCTTTCGTAGAGCCTCAACTTCCTTCTTCATCTCCTCTATGCTTTCTTTGAGGCCTTTCATCATTCTGAAGATCAAAATTCTGAATTCTCCGTCTTGCATTTCCTGTAGGTCAGTATCAGTAATCTCACTTGTTGATGAATTTTGAGTGTTTCTTGTTTCCTCATTGTTCCTCATTCTTGTATTTTTGGTGTTTTCAATTTTGTGCTTCTGTTGCCTCCGCATCATCTTCCTTTCTATGTATACGAACTCTTGATGGTCCCTGGAGTCCCAATTGGGTCAGTACACTGTAGGCTGTGGTTCCCTCCCATCTGGTTGACCTGGGCGCAGTGTGTGTGTGTGTGGGGGGGCACACAGGTTCCAGAGCTCGGGCATTGGCATGTGAGGTGCACTTCGAGGCGCTGTTTTGGATGTGGGCTCTGAGGCGCAGGTAACTGTGCAGGAAAGTGCCCAGTCTCCAAGGCGCGGGTGCTGAGGGTCGCCTGGGCCCCAAGAGATGCACATGTGCTCCGGGTCTCAAGAGGTGTCGCCAGAGGTTGACCAGGCTCTTATGTGCGGTGCTGAGTATCTCGCGTGGGTCCGAGGGGGTCGTGGACTCCGGTATCCAGTGGCAGTGCCTGAGGGTGCATGGGCGCTGAGGCACGGCACAGAGGATTGTGCACAGGCCCCAGGGAGGTGCGCTGTCTCCTGGATCTTGGGTGGCTGTGCCAGAGCGTGCCCTGGCTCTGAGGCGGCGCGGAGGGTTGCATGGGTCTCAGGTGGTGGTGCCGGAGGGTATCTGGGCTCTGAATCGTGGCACAGAGGCTCCTGTGCTGGCGAGAGAGGTGTAGGCTCCTGGTCTTGGGTAGCAGCGCCAGAGGGCGTGGGGGTCTGAGGCGGGGCGTGGAGGGCCATCCAGGTCTCAGGTGGTGGTGCTGGAGTCTGAGGCGTGGCACGGAGTGCCACCCAGGTCGTGCTGGAGGGCACGGGGATCCGAGGCAGGGCGCAGAGGGTCACCCGGGTTGAGATGGTTCTTGAGTGACTTTAATTTTATGTGCATGTAGTTTTTTCCTACTAATGTTTAATTCGGCTTCAGAGTGCTTGTTAGAATTTCAAAGATCTTACCCTACAAAGTCATGTTGTGCTTTTGAATATGGCTTCCATGAGGAAGCACTTGTGATGGAGATAATATGTTTGTCGCTTTGAATTAATTGGATTTCAAAGAGAATATATTGGTACTGAAATAAAGAGTTATGTTTTCTTATAAATTATTAATCTTGAACATATGGCTTCACTGAAGTGAACAGAGTATACATTCTTTATAAAGTCATCCTAATTACTTGCAGAATTTGGTCATGGCTGTCCATTTGCGCTGTGTGATGAGGTTCTGGGCTGTATTATGTTGGTGTTGACTAAGACCTCAGTGTTTTCTTGTACCACTCAATGGTGATGGTTTTCAGGCAACTTCTGTTAATGTGTGCTAATGAGTATCCTAATTTTTATTCTCTTCAGATACTTAAGGCCATCATTTTCCCCAATTGTAGAAAATCAAAACACTTAAAACATATAAATTATGAATAATGGCTATCTTCTATTCCTCAGGGATGGCTGTGGCAACATGTTTTCCAATTCCACTGTCTGCACTGGCCTCACACTTCATTTTCCCAGGCACTACTACATGGCGGCTCCATGGCCAGCCCCTACGTGGAGAAGGAGCCATTTGGGGATGAATAAAATGATCCTATTCTGGGACTTCACAACAGCTGTGGCTGGGATGGCACAAACCAAGATCTGACACATCCTAGAGGCCTCAGTTCAGACTTAGTCTTTGATCTCCTTTTAGAATCACAGAATATTAGAGAAAAAAGGGATCTTAGAAATGGTGGGGTCCAACTAGTTTATATTATAGATGAAGATATTGAGGCTTCTAGTAGTGAAGTACCTTCTCTTTGAGAGCTTGGGTGTGTGTGAAATACAGGATAAGAATGGCCCAAGACAAATTTTGCTTTTATCTGCAAGTGAGATTGCAGGAGGTGTTGCTGTCTGCTTCATATCCCTTAGAGATGTTCCTTGCGGTATCCTCAGAGTTGCCTCGGAGATTCCTAGTTTTAAGGCCAAAGTGCCCATCATATGCATAGTATACATGTTGTTTAGCAAGTAAAAGGAAGCTGCGCAGCAAGCAGTGGCCAGTTCCTCTTCCTTATACACCAGGATTCATTTAATTCTTAATGTGAACAATTAAATTCTTCAAATTACTTATTACCATATCGTCTAAATGGATCTTAGAGAAGTAACTTCTGCTTAATGTTTATCCTTGTTTACACTTCAAATATTTTGATGTTAGATTTGTAGGAGCGCCAATACCTACGGCATAGCCACATAGCCAAAAATTTTTAAAAAAGTTATCACTAAGCACACATGCCTTATTGTATAAGGGATGATATCGCTATTGGAATCTCACCCAGATTCTATATGGCCTGGTATTACATGTAAAATAGGGTTACTATTTTAGTGAATTTCATTATTTAATATATGATTGGTGCAGTTTTATAGCACAGTCTAGAAAACAGGGAGAGTAGTACTATTGGACATATTGACACATATTAAACTAAAGGCATTCAACAAACTTGCAGGACTTGTACTAAGCATTGAGACACAAAGACATGGTATTTGCCCTTAAGGATTTAGAAGAAATGAGAAGTGATAACAGGCAGTTTTTGAAGTAGCAGACAGAAGAACTGTAAGATTCAAGCATAAAGCCTGTGAAAGCCTAGCAATTTGTTCCGTTAGTGCAGTATGGTCTCAAATTGGATTGAAGCATCCTAAGTGTAGGGTAGATTACTGATGACGCTATTTCCTGTCTTTGCTATTGGGTTGTGTAACACCCTTGTACTACTACCATTGCTGGCATGTGACAAGGTAAGCAGGAAATGTTTACTACTCTTTGTCTATGGAACACATATTCTTATTTTATAGATTTCATCCTGAGAAACCTAATAATCATCACAAAATTAATTTTGCTATGCTGTTTAAGAAATCAGGGAAGTATGATAACCTTTAATGTAAATTTCCATTAAAATGGTTAACATAAGAAATTTTAGTACTTCAAATGGTCAGCTTTAGTGATCTGGAAAATGTAATTATGGCCAAAAGTTTACTCCTTGATAAAGCTAGATGAGCAAGCTTCTGATTTAGAAATTCCAGCATTTGTATAATTTTCACAGAGACATCTACCTCCAAGGGTTGTTTGGAAGAACTTTTAGGCATCCATTCTTTCCGTTAACCCTTCCACTCCCCACAAAGCCATGCCAAATAAACACACAATCTTTGAATTTGCTTTGCAAATACATTTTTGAGACAAGTCCCCCAGCACACTGCTTGTAACTGGATTGACTACGTCCTTCATATAAAGATAGAAATTCTGGACCCCTACTTCCCTGAGATTGACCAAATCGGAATATTAATAACAAAACAGAGAACAGTGAGGTGACCATCCAAAGGAGCCAATTGGGTTTCCCTTGAATAAACAGGACTTCAGCTCTAAGCTGGAATATGGCTTTTACTTTCTGACATCCTGGAGTACCTCCCAGAACCACTTGGAGCCAGAAGTGGGCCATGAGGTTTTTTTTGTGGGGAGCGAGTGCACAGCAACAGCATAGGTTTTGTTTACTTTCTCCTTTGCCCACCTCGTAAGAGGAGAAAAAGATTGGGCGAACACAAAATTATTATCCGGTCAATTTTCATATATTTATTTTGAGATATTGTTTTTCAGTCCTAAATTCCAAGCATTTAAAAAGCTTCTAGCCTTTCTACCTGCTTTTATGGACCAATAATATTCATAGCAAGAATACCCTTTCCCCAACACTCAAAAATCATTTAACTACTTCAAAATGAAGATTTCTTCTCTTATTTGTGCTTTTATTTCTATTCAATTAAAAAACCCTAAACTATTACTAACTTTCCAGGATGAAAATTCCTCCTGTTCCTATCTTATTTTTCCACTGAGCCATGTTTATGATCGCAAGTCCAAGCATGGCTAAAAAATTGATACAACCCAGTCCCTGGAGCTTAATTACCTGAAGCAACTAAAGTCTTAATTCATTTCCCTAAGTGGTGTAATAACGAGGTGGTGAACTGTGGTCTGTGTCTTTGGTATTTTATTAAAAAGAAAAGAAAAATCTTCATTCGAAGTTAAACTGAGTCTATAACAAAAAAGGACTGGATCTTACCAGCAATTTAGTAAATTTAGCAGTTTAGTAATGGCTCAAGGTGGCTGCAAAATGCTCACAACACACCCTCACATACTTACCCATGTAGAACAAAACCCCTTTGTTCCTTATGTTCATAAAAAATTTTTCATTCTCATTTTAATAACCCATCCCCCAGTTTTTACTGCCAGAATTTGTGAAAGAAACTTAGTAACCTATGCAACAATCTTTTAGACTAGCTTCAAGTAAAAGTCATTTAAAGATAAAAGGTACTCTAAGGACAAAATTTAAATACTTGATGTGTCCTTTATCTTACTGTGCCTTTATGATTTTTTATAAAATTCTCCATGTATTTTTAAAAACTTAAAATCTCATCATTTCTGGAATTCCTGGGAGCCAAGCAGAGAGTTATTAGGTTATTGTAGGTAATTGACATAAGTGAGCATCAAAGGGAATTAAGTGGATATTCTCTGATTGTAAAAGCCAATCACAGACTTATACGAATCAAAGCCACTTAGTCACATCCCCAGTCCTATTTATTTTTATGTATTTATTTATCATTTTTTGCAGTACTGGGTGTTGAACCCAGAGCCTCATGCATGCCAGGTGTGTGCTTTCCCACTAAGCAACATCCCTGTCCCTTTTTAAATTTTACTATGAGACAGTGTCTTGCTAAATTGCCTAGGCTGGCCTGGAACTTGCGATCCTCCGGCCTCGGCCTCCCAAGTAGCTGGGCAGGTGTGTGCTACTCCTCCCAGCTGTAAAGCTCTGTTAAATTGTTCTTACTGCAGTAAGTCTATTAAACTTAGTTTTGCTTGGTCAACAGGTTATTCTAATAATCTTTCAGGGGAGTCAATAGCTAACAATGGGAAAAATGGTATCTAAGCATTCGTTTTCTTAATGTAGCCTCAGAAGAACCTGTTTCTACAGTGAGTTGACATTTCAGGGGAAAACTGATGAGTTGCCAATTCAGTCACTGATGGTGTGGAAAGTCAGATTCCTCCAACAGAATCATAAATTTCCAGGGTTCAAAGGAACTTGAAATTTGTCTAGTCCAATCCATCCGGTTGATACAGATGGAGACAAGGCTCAAATTAGAGTAAACTTTTGTTCCTGTACTGCTAAAGAGACCCCTTCAAGGAACCAAGGACTCTAAGTTTTCTCTCTGCTCTCTTTAGCCTCTCCCTTCCCCCTGGCTGAGTTCACTGTGTTCCTGTTTTTCCTCTTTTCAGACAATTTGAGGAAATATCAGTCTTTTATCTCCAGGTTGCCACAGGGTTTTCAGGGATGTGTGTTTTGAACAAAAATGTATTTTAAAAAATATTTCACATTCCAGAAAGCTAACATCTGATTTCCATTAGCCGGAAGGTCTCATTAACAGATCATATTGTGACTTTCCCACCCTGACTTTTGAAGGTGAGGGAGAACGCAGGTTAATTTTTTTTGGTAAAATCTTATAAATAATGGAACAAACTTTCTAGCAATATAGACTTCCCTATTCATTTCACCCTAGTACTTTAGAAGGAGTGAGAGAAAAGCTGGCTTGGTGGCATGGCGCCTGTAATCCCAGCAACTTGGGAGACTGAGGCAGGAGGATTGCCAAGTTTGAGGCCAGCTTGGGAAACTTAGTGAGACTGTATCAGAATAAAAAATAAAAGGGATTGGGAATGTAGCTGAGTGGTAGAGCTCCTTTGGGTTCATTCAATCTACAGGGAGGGAGGGAGGGAGGGAAGGGAGGGAGAGAGGAAGGAAGGAGAGTAAAGCAGTTTAGCTGGGTGCAGTGGTGGACTCATGAAATCCCAGCTGCTCTGGAGGCTGAGACAGGAAGATCGCAGGTTCCAGGCCAGCCTGAGATATTTAGCAAGGTCATGTCGCAAAATAGAAAAATAAAAGGTCTGGGATACAGCTCAGTGGTAGAGCACCCCTGGGTTCAATTCTTATCACCCACACACACACACACACACACACACACACACACACACACACAGAATAAATTTTGGAGGGTACCAGGTATTGAACCCAGTGGCATTCTACTTCCAAGATATACCCCTAACCCCCCCACACTATTTTTTAAATTAAGTAGGATATCACTAGGTTGCTGAGGGTCTCACTAAGTTGCTGAGGGTCTGGCTAAGTTGCCGAGGCTGGCCAGGAACCTGTAATCCTCCTGTCAGCCTCCCACGTACTGGGATTATAGGCATGTGCTACCACAGCCGGCTTAATAGAAAAGCATTTTAATACAATCGATAGTATCTTGAGTAACAACTTACAAGTTATTATTTCTTTTTTTTTTGCGGTACCGGGGATTGAACCCAGGGGCACTCTACCTCCAAGCTACACCCCCGGCCCTATTTTTTATCCTTTATTTTGAAACCAGGTCTCACAAAGTTGCAGAGGGCCTCACTAAGTAGCCGAGGCTGGCCGCGAACCCGGATCCTCCAATCTTAGCCTCCCAAGTACTGGGATTACAAGCATGCGCCACCACGGCCGGCTATAAGTTGTTATTTTATATTGGTTAATGGTTAAGAATATATGTGTGCATGTGTGACAAAAATTATTGGAAATCTTTAAATAAAAGTGAAAAGAAGTTGCACATTGACTCTGAAAAGGTTCCACAGATGCCTTGCTGTGTGAAGATGGAGTGTTAGAGCTGAGGATCTTTCTGCTGTTTCCTCCTTTTCTTTCTTTCTTTTTTTTTTTTTTGTTGTTGACTATTTGCTTCTCCCACATCACAGATAATTCACAACAGATGATTTCTTTGTATAGTTTTTATTTTTATGCTGGGGTAAATGTTGATATATCCCACATTATTTTCAGCTGTAGGGTTTAAATAATCCATCCTGGGGCAGTTTTTACATGTTAAAAAAGAGTCTGTACATGAGTGTGATGCGGGAGCATGCGTTTATAGTGACACCGTGCACTCATTATGACACGGAATTAGGTTCAGATTTGCTTTTTAAACTGCAAGAAAATGTGAACATTTAACACTCATGTTAGAAATACAGATGCAGCCTATAAGCTTTTCTTTTTAATAGGGCCCACACAAATTGCACCAACATTTTGTTCCTGAGTTTTCAATTTTTAAAACACTTGCCCAGTACTTTGGGAGGCGGAGACCGGAGGATCCCGGTTCGCGGCCAGACTTAGCGCTCTCTCTCTCCCTGTCTCTCTCTCTCTCTCTCTCTGTCTCTGTCTCTCTCTCTCTCTCTCTCTCTCTGTCTCTCTCTCTCTACTCAGTGAGGCCCTCCGCAACTTCGTGAGACCCGGTTTCAAAATAAAGTATAAAAAAATAGGTCCGGGGGTGTAGCGCGGAGGTAGAACACCCCTGGGTTCAATCCCCGGTACCGCAAAAAAAATAAAATTAAATTAAAAAAAATAAAACACTTGCATTTCACATGTTGAATAGTTATCACATTTTTGGGTATTATTTTGTTAGTTTAGTCTCAACACATAAAGGGCTTTGGTGATTTATAAAAATATAGACAATGTGTAAAGGGGAAATCAGGAGCTCTGAATACATTTTGCCTAAGATTCTGCACAGTTTGAAGATACACTATACTATCAGTTCTGAGTCTTGTTTTACTCATAACTAAGCGGTGAAGTTTTTTTTGTTGTTTGTTTGTTTTGGTACTGGGGGTTGAACCCAGGAGCATTCTACCTCTGAGCTACATCCCCAACCCCTTTAAAAAAATTTTTAAATTTTGAAACAGGGTCTCACTAAATTGCTGAGGCTGGCCTAGAACCTGTGATCCTCCTGTCTAAGCCTCCTGAGTACTGGGATTACAGGCATGGGCCACCACGCCCGGCAGTGATAGAGTTTTTAGAAAACAATTTCATAGATTATTCATAAAATTATGTTCAAACTTTATATTAACAATAATTTAATGTAGCTGGGCATGGTGATACATGCCTGTAATCCCACTATTTTGGAGGCTGAGATGGAAGGATAGCAGGTTTGAGGCTAGCCTCAGCAACTTAGCAAGACTCTCAGCAACCTAGCGAGACTCTGTTTCAAAATGAAAATAAAAAATAAAAAGGACTGGGGTGTGGCTTGGAGGTAGAACACCCCTGGGTTCAATCCCCAGTCCCCCCCCAAAAAAAGACTTACTGTACATTAACTAGGAGTCGTTTGGAAGGCACAGGCATGCCTGTGACGTGCAGCCGCACTGGCTCCCTCCCACTTTCCCCTCACACCTCTCCAGTCCTCTCCGTGTCTATGTGTGGCCCTGCAACATTGGCCACGAGGTCATCCTCTCTCTTGTGACTTAGGCAAATTGCTCTGCATTAATAGAGATATTGTCTACAGGGGATGAGGGCAACGGGGAAGTGTTGGCCAAAGGGCACAAAGCTGCAGTTAAACAGGAGGAGTCATATGTATGTTTTTAAGGTGATGAGCATGTAAATTAGCCTGATTAAATCATTCCATATGATAACATCACTTTGTAGCCCATACATAGGATTATAATTTTTCAGTTAAAAATTATTAAAAGGTAGTCAAAAAGAAATACTACCCATGATGTCGAGTTTATTTTTAAATGCATCTGTTCCACAAGACTAATGTAAAGACTGTAGTGGCCAAATAAGATATTAGCCTGTATTTGAGCTTGTTTAAGTTAAGAAGAATCTCCTATTAAATGAGTGAATGGATTCTCAAATAGCATGCATGCTCATGCTCTCTTGAATGTCTGGAGGGAAAAGCGCTACAGTGATCTAATGAAAGACTAACCTCAAATTTCAAGTAGCTACTTATTCCTAAATAGGAGGGACATTATCATGGCATCCTTGTTTTCTGTCTTCTGTAGACTCCTATGCCTCGTACCACCCTTCCCCCAGGCATAAGTCTTATTCTTAAAAGCCATGGCTATGCTTCTGTCGTCTGGAGCTACACATGCCTCTGTGGTAAACACTTGAGTACCAGGAGGTTGTAGAGTTTTGAAGTGATCGGCTTCTAGAACTATCACTTGCTCCAGTGTTATCAGGAAAGTTACCTAACTGTTCTGTGCCTCGTTTTCCTTATCTGTAAGATAGGGACAATAAAAGTATCTATCTCAGAAGTTCGCATGAAAATTAAATGAATTAATAAACATAAAGTACTTGGAACAGTGCTTGGTACACAGTAACTATTTAATACTTTTTAAAAATATCGTTTGACGATGATTAACTTTGCACTGGTGACTCAAATTTCTATCTCTAGCTTCATCCTACAATTTTAAAAATTTAAACATAATTTCAAATTTTTTTGAAGAACAAAATGAAATTTGGTCTTATCTTTGTATAAGCCATGCTATACCCACCCAGCAGACATTTATTTAATACTTATTGTGTACTAGATACTTTTATTCAGGTTTCAGGGATACGGAGGCAAATCATTTTTGTTTTGTTCTCGGTTGAGAAGAACAAGTAAATGATTGTTTACTTGGGGTACGTAATGGGAGCTAAGGAAGTATTGAGGAGAGTCATCTAATAAGACTTACTCAAGAATTCTATTAGTTATCTATTGCTGTATGACAGATGATCCCCAAGTTTAGCAGCTTAAAGCAGCGTTCATGATCGCATGGCTCTCACAGGCTAGGATTCTGGGCACAGCCTCGCTGGAGCTCGGGCTCAGGGGCTCTTGTGGGCGCAGTTGAGGTGTGGGCGGGTGACAGGGTCATCGCCAGGCTCGTCCCAGGGAGGCTCTGCCTCCAGGCTCCCTCACATGGCTGCTGGCTATATTTGTTTCCCCATGGGCTGTCGGGTTAAGGGCCTCAGCTTCTTACTAGCTGTTGGCTGGAGGTGTCCCGCTTTCACACAGTGTGAACCTCTCTCTACTCACTACTTACAGCTGGCTTCTCCCAGGGGATGCCAGACTGAGCTCAGCCGTTCTGTAATCCGATCACCAATGGGACATCCCATTACATTTTTTTTTTTTTTGCGGTACCGGGGATTGAACCCAGGGGCGTTCTACCTCCGCGCTACACCCCTGGCCCTATTTTTTATACTTTATTTTGAAACCTGGTCTCACGAAGTTGCGGAGGGCCTCACTAAGTAGAGAGAGAGAGAGAGAGAGAGAGAGAGAGAGAGAGAGAGACAGGGAGAGACAGAGAGAGAGAGCTGAGGCTGGCCGCGAACCTGGATCCTCCAGTCTCCGCCTCCCAAAGTACTGGGATTACAAGCATGCGCCACCACGCCCGGCCTATCCCATTACATTTGCCATATTCTATTTGTTAAAAGCAAGTCACAGATTCAGCCCACACTAAGGATATGGATACCAGAAGATGGGGGTCAGTGGAGGCCAACCTAGAGTCTGTCTACCTTAAAAATGCCGAATTCTTGTTTTTTTAAAAAATGATTTATCTCCTCTGTCATCTCTCCCTTTCCTACCCCTCACTCTGTGCAGGTGCATTCTCTGCAAGGTGTTGTCTCTTCACTCTGGCAAAGCCATACAATTTCAATAAATTTAAAACAAAAACAAGCTGGGCGTGGTGGCACATGCCTGTAATCCCAGTACATGGGAGTCTGAGACAGGAGGATAGCAGGTTGGAGGCCAGCCTCAGCAGTGTAGCAAGACTCTCAGCAACCTAGTGAGACCCTGTTTCAAAGCAAAACAAAAATAAATAAATAAAAAGGGTTGAGGGTGTAGCTCAGAGGAAGAATGCCCCTAGGTTCAATCCCCAGTACCACAAAAACAAAAACACCAGATAAAAGTGTTTTATACGGTGAATAGCTTCACAGAAAAACTTTGAATGAGAGAGAGTTAAATTCAATGACCATAGAGACATCACAGGTAATTATGGAAAGTCTGGACACAAATTTCCTGAGCAGCTTATCAAGGTCTTGGAGAAAATATTTTGTGCTCTGCCACTAACCTAGTATCATGCACTCAGAGAGAATCCTGGATTGGATGCCCACATGTCGGGGAGCAGCCACCACTGCCCGTTCTGCTGCACGCGTCACCTGCGCAAGCCACATAGCCCCTTTGTCCTGTGGTTTCCTTATGTCGCACAACTGCTGTCATTTCCCACAATAGTACATGGCGGGGGGTCTGTCACATACTTTTTTTTGCGGTACTGGGGATTGAACCCAGGGGCGTTCTACTTCCGAGCCACACACCCCAGCCCTATCTTTATTCTTTATTTTGAAACAGGGTCTCTCTAAGTTGAGGAGGGCCTCACTAAGTAGCTGAGGCTGGCCGCGAACCCGCAATCCTCCTGTCTCAGCCTCCCAAGTACTGGGATTACAAACGTGTGCCACCACGCTGGGCTTGCTTAAAAGTATTTTAAAAATAAAATTTAGCTTATTTCATTTATTTATGGCGCACCAAACCTTTTTGACGTTGTAAATTAAACCAGCATCATACTACCATTAGCTACTATTGAAAAGTAAAACCTACACTTAGGGTTAGATTAATTGTTTATAATAATGATGTATATCCATATTTTGTTATTTGTAATTACTGTCCTATATCGTAGCAGAACTGATTGGGTCATCACTGATTTCATCTAAGCATGGCTGAAAAGGACGTCCCTCAGGAAGCAGGTGAAATACCATTCTGCCATTGTCTTGGTTTTAAGATTTACTCTGGCATTATAAATATATCATCGATCCACAATTCCTTTTCAGGAATATCCATTAGTGAGTATTAATTCGGTTGAAAGTAGATGGTATAATCTATAAATCTGCTTAATTCCCCCAATGAAAACAGCAATGTGTTGTGACATTAAGAAAAACAACACATGCACAAAGACGCCATTGTTATCACTCAACATAGCAGAGTGCAGACTGAATTAGCTGAATGAGAGTACCTGTTTACTAAATATTTGTTAAATGTAACTTTTTTAACGATAAAAATTGATATTATAAATAAGAATCCTAAATATATTTCTCCCTGTATCCAGAGCTGTACACACACTAGTTTGCAGAGCCCTAGACTGCATCTCTTTCGGGTTCATCTGGATCCCCAGTGAGGCTTGGGCCAGGATGGGATTACAGACGGTCGCATGAGTGTAAGTAGGTAAAACTCTTGATCCCCACCCCTGCTGCAGCCAAAGAGCTCCAATTTTATTTACATTTTATTTTATGAATTGAGCCTTTTGATAAATTTTCATTTGAACAAAGGATTCTACCCAAAACACACCTGAAACTCTCTTTGGAGAAGCCTAGAAGCCCATGACTAACATTTCTGACAAATGTTGGAAACTGAACACTGAACAGTAAGTTGCAAAGACAGCCTTTTATCAGAGAGCTAATTATACCAATTTTTAAAGTCCCTGGGTTTTATGGTTGTTTTACTTTTCTTACATACAAAATCATAGCCTCAGATCTAAAAGAGAAAATAGTTTAGCCAAACATCCTAGAAAAGTTTTGAGTATAAGTAAGTGCTATATAAAAGCATTGGTCAAAAGTGCATTCATTTTTTTTTTTAAAATGAGACATTTTGTTAAAAACTTTTCAATACTTAGAAAGTGATAATATTAAGTCAAAGCTTAAAAAAGGATATGGTTCTTGTAATATTTCAGTGAATCTAATCTTGGTCTGTCTAGGGGCTTTGTGAATACCAGCATGTTCATGCATCTTAAGATAATATAAAATTAGTGGACTCTGACCTCCAAAGTTGAAAAGAACACTGTAAAAATCTGGACCAAAGCTTCTATAATGGGACTGTAAGAAGAAGAAAAAAAATCAAATCAATTATTATTTTTGTATTTTAAGGAACTGTAAATATACTCTAGTTATATTATAAGCATAAATAAAATGACTGTTAGATATATTAAAATACATGAAAGAAAATGTCACAAGGCATCTTCTTAATTAATGGAATTTACCAAAGTATGAGTCTATGAATATGTGCAGTAAGGCCTTCCTAGCCTTTTGATTGGGAAGCTGAGAATATTCAGTCTGAAGAACAGAAAGAAAAAAAAAAAGATGAAATAAGTGAATAGAGCCAGAAAAAGGAGCAGGAAAAAACTGTGAAGAAATATTGGCTAAAACTTCCCAAATTTTGTAAGTTCAAGAAGTTCATTGAGCTGGGATGGTGGTGCATGCTTATAATCACAGTACTTGGGAGGCTGAGACAAGAGGATTGCAAGTTCTGCAAGTTAGTAAGACCCTGTTTCAATATTAAAAAAAAATCGGGCTGGTGGTCTAGCTCAGAGGCGGAATGTGCTCCTAGATTCAATTCCCAGTACCACCAAAAAAAAAGTTCGTTGAATTCTAAGTGAGATAAATTCACACCAAGATAAACCATAGGCAAAGTATTTAAAGACAAAGAGAAAAATCTTAAAATCAGCAAGAGAAAAAACAGATAAGGGAATCTCAATATTAACAGTTGACTAAAAAACAAAAGTTGACTTATCATAACAAAGGAGGCCAGGATGCAACCGGGATAACACAGTCAAAGTGCTGATGGAAAAAACTGTTGACCAAGAATTCTATGTCAATAAACAATAACCATCGATCTAATTACTCCAAGATTTTATTATTCTTATGGGAGACAATATCAGTATTTCTACTACTCATATTTTAAGTTTTTCCTCAATCTTTGTAATGTAAAACTGAAAGATTATTGATTCCACTTCCTGTAGAGAAATAAGATTTTATTTTTGTTTGCTTTTATTGCTACATAAAATCCTCTTAATATGTGTTTCAGAATTTCTATCTGATCCAGAATTATTTCAAATAATGGAATGAATAATCAAAAGCAATTCTTTGATGGTAAAAACTTAATGTTAATATCATTTTTATGATGTAAATAATTTTCTTCATCTTAATCTCCCATGATAATTTACATCAGTTTATATGTAGCCCAGTCTCTTTAAAATGTATGCAAAACCATCCTGCTGCTTCTTGGATCTACAATGTCTTCCAAAAACCCTTGTGTTAAAGGCTTAGTCCCCAACTATGGCACTATTGGGAAGTGGTAGAATCTCCCAACAGTGAGACCCAGTTGGAGGTAGTTAGGTCATGGGGGGCATGCCCTTGAAGGGATATTGAGATCCCAACCTCCTCTCCCC
>PVJS01000706.1:12500-118443 GCA_004027185.1 Glis glis | reverse complement strand
TTTTGAAACCGGGTCTCACAAAGTTGCGGAGGGCCTCACTAAGGAGAGAGGAGAGAGAGAGAGAGAGAGAGAGAGAGAGAGAGAGAGAGCGTGCTGAGGCTGGCCAAGAACCCGGATCCTCCAGTCTCTGCCTCCCAAAGTACTGGGATTACAAGCATGCGCCACCACGCCCAGCTTGAATTGTATATTTAAAACCCATGTCTTTTTGTTATGTAAATTATGACTCAATAAACATGGAAAACAAAATCCTGTTTGGATTGCATATTGTTCTGATAAAACCTATCTCTGCAGACAGCCAAACTTCTTGAATAAATTGCTTCCGGTGTGTTCTATATTTCCTTACCTTTGCTCAGCTCCACTTCTATCATTCACAGCAATAACCTCTCCACCCACCCAATGCTATTTCTTCTGTCCAGATTTCCCTTTCCACGGATCATTCAACCTGTCCAATGTCCACTCTTTCTTCAGGCTTTATCCTAATGATCACCATATTATAACCATCCAGGGTACATTGAATGTCATAGATATGAAATGTATTTCCACCGCATCCTCTACTTTCATAAAATAGCATTCAGCATCTCTTCTTAGAGTTACTTGCTTAAATTATCTCTCTTTACACTAAGCCATATGCTCTGAGCATGGATGTTTATTTTGTTATCTCCTGAATTCACAGTGCCAAGCAAAGTGCTTGGTGCATGCTATTTGAAAAACGATTTGTCAAATAAATAAATAAGCAAGTAAATGAATGAGTCATTTCCCTTACGTTTCACGTATCTGTTCTATCATCCTTCCTTGATCTTTTTTCCTGTTTCCTCTTTCATAATTCTGGTTGGCTCCTTAACATCTTTTATCTAGGTTTTTGTAACACCTTCCCTAGAGATCTCTCTGCCTTTGGTCCCTGGTCTTTATAATTTAGATTTGCATTGCTACAAGAAACATCTATCTAAACTGTTAGTTAAATCAAGTTATTTTATCTCTTTGATACCTTGAATTACTTTTATGTGCATTTTTTATTTTATTAATCTTTTATTGGAGCATTTTCATACTTGTACATCATAGTGAGATTCATAGTGATATATTCACACGTGCACATATTGTCTCTTGGTCTGTTTCCTTCCCTATACCTCCTCTTTCCTGTCCCCTTCCTCCCCTAGTCCCCTTTCACTACTCTACTGGTTTCTTTCCATATTTTCATGAGTCCTTTTTCTTTCCTATTTTCTCTCTCAATTTCACATATGAGAAAACATATGTGACCCTTGATGTTCTGAATCTGGCTGCTCTCAGTTAGCATGACATTCTCCTGTTCCATCTGTTTTCCTGCAAATGACATGATTTTGTTCTTCTTTATGTCTAAGTAAACCTCCATTGTGTGTATATACCACATTTTCTTTATCCATTCATCTGTCAATAGAATTACTTATTAAATGAATTTAAAACTCGACATAATTTTGGGGGGGATCAATCCTTTGCTACATCAGTTCTCTGGAAAATCTTTCTTCTATTCATTTTTTACTTTCTCTTCAGCTCTGGCTTGAATAGCAAATATCTTATCTGGTTTCTACCTCCAGTGCTTTTTCATTCTAGTTCAGCCTCCACAGAATCACTAGCATTTCCCCCTCAAAATAAATGTTATCATATCTCTTTTTACATTAAAAATTTTTACTGGTCTGCTATTATCTATGAACTGACATTTGTAGTTCCTTACCTGGGGGGAAAAAAGACCCTCTACAAGCAGTTCTTAAAAACATTTGCACACACTGTTCCTTATTTTTCTAGAAGCTCCATTTCTCCATTTTCTGCCTTGAGGTTAGATTTCACACTGTTAGTGACCTCATGCAAGCCCCCCTACTTGGACAATTTCCTTGGCTGTTCTCTATTCTACCCTATGGCTTAATTCATGTTTTTACAACAATACTTCCATGTTGTGTAATGACTTTTTCTCTCTCTTCATGTTTGTTTTCTTTTGTTAAGACCATGTTTCCCTCTTTTCAGGGCAACAATAGTGTAATATTATTTTGTTTTCATTCCCTGTACTTGGTATAGTGCTTGGGATAGACAGGTGATCAATAAAAACCTGTTATCTGAAGGCACTAATGAACATCTGTACTGTTTCTGAGTACTTTTGGACTGTTCACAAGCTATGTTTTTGCTTCTGTGCTTTTCTCAGTTTGCATAACTGTCTTCTTGTTCTGTGATTAGTGAAAGCTTACGTCTCTTAAAGGTCTGGTTCAAATGATTCCTCTATGTGTCATGCTCCCTGCCCTCTTGCATAAGAACTAATTATGCCTTCTTGTATGTTCCCTTGGTGGATGTCACCTATTTATCCATTATTTAGCTAACTAAACATAATATTGTGAATGTGGCAGGTGCTATGTATGCTCTAGAGCTTACCATGCAGAATGCAACCTGCTGGCTACCATTGAGAAGTTCACGGTGTAATGGAAAGGTGTATTTGTAAAAATATAGATATGATTCAACCTGTTAAATGGTATAATCAAGGTGAAAATAAAATGATATAAGATTAGAGAGCTTGGAGGAATTAATTTGACATGATTCATAGGAATGATTCATAGAGTGGTTGAGATTTGAGCAGGTACTTGAAAAAAAAAAGGCATAGGAGTTTGACAGGCAAATGGGTGGTTGTAAAGATATTCCAGGCAGAAGAAACAGCTTTTCCAAATGCACAGGATCATGAGAAAGGATTCTGGCAACTGATTCACCCTCTTTTCTTCCATAATGATCTTCTAAACTCCTTGTCCATGCATATAACACTTTTGAACTCTAGCTAACAACTTATTAACTCTCAGCTCCATAGACTCCAATCAACCTCTTGGATGACTATACTTTGGATTTGGTGTCACCTAGAATAGTAAAATTCTTAATTCCAATATTCCTCTATCTTACTTCCAATTCTTCCACTTTATTTCACCACATTCATTTCCTATGCTTGTCATGACTATGACCCTACCACTCACACTCTTTCTCCTGGGGGTGTTGCCTCCTTCTTCCAATGTTTTCCATAACAAAGGTGTGTTAAAGGAATAGCTTTGTGGTTTTGGAAAGAAATATCCAGATCACTGATAATAAATGTTATTGTAAATATATGAACACTAAAATTTCATTTTAGAGCTTGCCTGTTGCTGTAGTTAGGTGTGTGCAAGATGGCTCCAGATGGAAGCTTTGATATTCTATAGTTTCATTAATTAAATTATGTGACCCTGAAAAGATGCTGCAAAACAGTTTTTAAAAACACAATTAGAACTTTCATGGGTTATCTTTGGGCGGGGTCGATATATACTTGGTCATGAAAGCTCTGAGTTAAAAATGAGCATACCATATTGGTTCAAATTGTACCTTATTTGCCGGGCGTGGTGGTGCACGCTTGTAATCCCAGTACTTTGGGAGGTGGAGACCGGAGGATCCGGGTTCGCAGCCAGCCTCAGCGCTCTCTGTCTCTCTCTCTCTCTCTCTCTCTCTCTCTCTCTCTCTCCCTGTCTCTCTCTCTCTACTTAGTGAGGCCCTCTACAACCTCGTGAGACCCGGTTTCAAAATAAAGTATAAAAAATAGGGCCAGGGGTGTACCACGGAGGTAGAACGCCCCTGCGTTCAATCCCCGGTACCACAAAAAAAAAAAAAAATTGTACCTTATTTAACTGGATTACTCAGTGAACTTTCAACTCTGCAATGCAATGTTAAATGTTTAGATATATGTTTCTTTAGCTAACTTTAAATTTTGTTGCTGTACAGGGATTTGAGCAATAACTAAGAGAACACATTAAAAGTGTTATTCCAATATTGTAATGGCCTATTCTCTTAATTTAGATTTTGTTTGAAATATATGAAGTATAGGTATCATGCTAAGTGTTTGAGAGAGATGATATGCTTCCCTGAGCTGAGTTTCAAACAGATGCAATCTTTGAGGGAAAATCTTATATTTCAAGTGATCCAATCTCTGGCACTTTTTACCTGTGTTGTCATGAGCACATTTCCCAACCTCTGAGAGCCTCAGATTATGCATATACAGTGGTAATGTAGGTCTGAAGGTTGTTATAGATCCTAAATGAGATCTGCCCTGGATAGTGCTTACTCCATCTCAACATTTTAGGATCAAGCTAAATCATCTATGTGAAAGAAATCTGTACAGCTGAAGTCACTATCTTTGTGTGTGTGTGTGTGTGTGTGTGTGTGTGTTTGTGCCTGTTACTGGGGATTGAACCCAGGGGCATTCTACCTTTGAGCTAGACCCCCAGCCCTTTTATTTTATTTTGAAATGGGGCTTGCTAAGCTACTGAGTCTCACTACTTGCTGAGGCTGTCATAGAACCTTCAATCCTCCTGTCTCGGCCTCCCAAGTACTGGGATTATAGGTGTGTGCCACCATGCCCAGTTTAGCTTTATTTTCATGACGACAGTAATAAGTCACATGACCCTAAAAGATTTGAAGACTCCAAAAGGAATCCTTCACATAGCCCAAACTACGTTAAGGGGAGATCTTCTGTAGATATGCCTGAACTCACCCTTTATAAAACCTAACATTCTAAACTAAAATTCTCAAAACTTGATTTTAAATATAGTGAAAGTTTATGTCAGTTTTTAAGGTAAGTAATGCCAGGTTATAAGATAAACAGATCAGGTTTTCCTGAGGTGTCATCTGAGCTACTCTAAGGCAGCATCATTTTAAAAACAGATCATGGTAAATCTGTCAAATGGAAGATTTTAAAATCTTCTCCTCTCCCCCTTTTTAAAAATTCCACGTTTCAACACTGATTTATATTCTATTATTTCAATATTATACACTTGACTTATGATAGTAAATAGACATATTATGAATCATTCCATGAAGGAAGTATAATCAATTAGGAATTAACAGGTTTACACACACACACACACACACACACACACACACACACACACACAATTATAATGCCAAGTTGTATTTTGTAGGTTTTAGATGATGCTAGTACAAATGAATTCCCATAGAAATTAAGAGAAAGAGGCCATTATTTAGTTAAATGAATCAGGAAAAGTCTCATACTAAAACATTTATTTTGATTATTAGATTGGATTAAATATACCAAGTTGAGAAGATGGAACTTCAGGCATTGAAGAGAGGTAGAAAGTGAGAAGATTCAAGTTGGATTTATACAGAGCGAATGACTGGAGTTCTGGGTTGCGGTGTGGGTGCCTACCTCACTCCATACGTCAGGCAGTATGCATTGGAATCCAACATCGAAGTCCTATGATGATAGACTAAAGAACACCTGCCCAGTATTTGGCACATATTTTGAGTCAAAGTAACGTAAATAAGGTTTTGATTTGGGAGTGATAAAGTGTATAAGGGTGGCTATGTCAGATTGTATGATAGAAGAACTTGGGGTAAGAGGAAAAGCTATAATATTGTTCCAATAGTTCTAACATGGATTTATGAAATGAAAAAGGGTCTCAGTGTCAATGGGAAAGAAAGGGAAATAGGGGGAAAAAGAAAATAGGATAGACATCCAATTTTAGACTTGAGGGGAGAGAATAAATATATCTCAGGTTATTAAGAGAAAGAATGGAAATAAGGAAATTGGGATAATGCAGTGATTATTTCAGGGAATAGAGAGAAATTTAAAATGTTAGAAACCCACCATGGGATGAATGTTGAGCTGTCAGGGCTCCCTGGGGATAGACAGCTCTTTTCAGTTCCCTTTGGCATCAGCTGGTCCAGCTCAGAGACTTGGGCCTGGAACCCTACAAGGGCTGGCCTGGCTCATTCATATGTCTAGGTGTTTCTGGACAGCTGAGATCCACAACTGTGGCCATTGGCGGGATCATCTACATGTGTGTGATCATCTCCGTGTGGCCTCAACTTTTCCACAACCTAGTGGCTGGGCTCTAAGGGCAAGTGTCTCAAGAGTAGAAATCCCATCACCTTTGAAGAACTAGCCCTGGAAGTCTCAAAATTCACTCCTGCCACTTTTGGTTCATCAAGACAGTTACAAAGTCACACCCCAATTCAAGAGGAGGAACAATATGCTACATCTTGATGGGGAATGGTGCTGTTCTGGTAGAGTGTGGAGAACTGGAGACATTACTGTGACCAATTTTGGAAAATACAATCTGCCGTACTCATAAAGATTGCCAGGAAATTTTAGCTGCAAGGAACACACTACACAAAACTTTTACTTCTACATTGAATTCCCCACATAATTTAAGAAGTGAAATCTTAGCTGGGTATAGAGGTGCATGCCTGTAATCCCAGTATTTTGGAGGCTGAGATAGGAGGATCTCAGGTTCAAGGCCAGCCTCAGCAATTTAGTGAGGCCCTGTTTCAAAATAAAAACTAAAATGGGGCTGGGGGTGTAGTGTAGAGTTAGAATGCCCCTGGGTTCAATCACCAGCACCACACTACACACAAAAAGTGAGATCTTTAACTCCAAATTTCAGGTCCTTTTCATGTCTGATTTCCAAACAAAACAGAACAACAATTTATAACTTTTCCTGTAACCAAAATGGTACCTATATGTGTAAGAAAACTCTGTCATTCTAACTCTATCATAGGAATAGCTGGCAAATATATTCTCTCATTCTGTAGGCTTTCTCTTTAGACTCTTGATGGTTTCTTTTGATGAGAATAAATTTTTTAGTTTAATGTCATCCCATTTATTAATTCATTTTTTAATTTCTTGAGCAATGGGAGTCTTACTGAGGAAGTTTCTACCTGTGCCTATATGTTGGAGTGTTGGACGTATGCCCTCTTCTACTAATTTCAAAGTATTTGGTCTAATTTCCAAGTCTTTGATCCATCTTGAGTTGACTCTTGTGCAGGGTGAGAGGTAGGGATTTAATTTCATTTTTCTAAAAATGGATAACCAGTTTTCCTAATACCATTTGTTGAAAAGGCTGTCTTTTCTCCAACATACATCAAAAATCAGTTGGCTATAAGTGTGTGGATTTGTTTCTATATCTTCTCTTCTGTTCCATTGGTCTGTGTGTCTGTTTTTATGCAATACCATGCTTTTTTATTACTATAGCTCTGTAGTATAATTTGAAGTCAGGAATTGTGATGCCTCCTGCATGGTTCTTATTGCTGAGAATTGTTTTGACTATTATGGGTCATTTGTTTCTCCATATTAAATTTAGAACTGATTTTTCTAGGTTTGTGAAGAATGACATTGGTATTTTGATGGGGATTGCATTGACTATGTAGATCACTTTTGGTAGAAAGGCCATTTTGATAATATTTATTCTGCCTATCCAAGAGAAAGGGAGATTTTTCCATCTTCTAAGATCTTCTTCACTTTCTTTAGTGTTTTATAATTTTCATTATAGAGGTCTTTTACCTCCTTGGTTAGGTTTATTCCTAGGTACTTTATTGTTTTTGAGGTTACTGTGGCACTCAAACACCACTGGGAATGAGTTTATAGCCTTTCAAGCCTGCAGCATGGTTGGCTGAGTTATTTCACATCACTGCTGGCAGTCCTGTGGTAATTGATTGAGACTCTTCAGGGGTGTGGTGAACTGCTGACCCTAGGTCCTGAGTGTCCCTAGGGACAGTCTGTTAATTCATGTTTCTGCTGTGTTCAACTGTAGCCCTGGCCCCCACCTCTGCAGGGGTGATTTGCCAACTCACAGACTCCAGGAGTCTGCTCTTTGCCACCCAAGTTCCTGTAGCCATGCAGGCTCCCACTGGGATGGTAAACTCACAGTCTTGAAGATTACTGTTCAGATCCCTGCAGGAAGGGATGAGTTCAGCTGCAGTCATAGGAGTTCTCTTGGCAATTTGATGGTTGATCTGTTGATTCACAGAGGTCTTGACAAGGTGGATTGTAGCCATTGAGGTCCCTGCAAGAAGGGCCTGTGTTTCTTGGTCTGAGTTCACCTGCAGGTGCAGGAGTTCGCTGGGTTGTTTGGCTGGGCAGCCTTGGGGAATCACAGTCTTGAGGTATTTGAGCATGTAGAGAAGAATGTGATTGCTTTTGGTGATGCTTTTCTGCAATCACTGGCTTGATAAGATTCTGCTTCTTCTTGCTGGAGTTGGTCTCTGAGAGCAGCCAGGTCCTGGAAGCCACTTGGTTCCGGCAGCCTCTAGCCCTAGCACAGACTCACCAAGATGGCACCACGTCTGCTCTCCGCTCACCAGACGAGATGCGTGGAGCTCTTTTCAGCTCTCTGCTTTCTGTGCTGCATCCAATTCCACCATGCTTGGACTGTCTTTATTCTGTTTAGTTCTGACTGCTTTTCTTCTCTTACCAAGAAGGAGTCTTCCCACTGGTTGTGTTCTTAGAATTGAGCAATGGAAACGTGCTGTCTTCCTCTATTTTGCCATCTTTAATACAATTTAACTTTCTATAACTCATCATAATCAACTGATTCTACTTCTTTAATATCTTTTCATATGATGTCCACTGTTGTGGTTAGGTGCTCAACCTTCTTTATTCATTGCAATCCTTCCTTTTCACTTAAACTATGATTACAACATATAAACCTCCTCATATTACTTCTCTTTAAAAATAATTACAATAAATTCTCATCATTTTTAAATAAAATCAAAGGTCTGTATCATTTCTAATATGGACCTAATTTTCTACATTCTATCTAACTTTTCTGCTTCATTTGTATGTATCTGGTGTTCCAGGAATACCAAATAATTTCTTTTATTCTTCAAAATGTGTTAACCTGGGACTCTGGGCCTTTGTTCAGAATTAATCCATTTTACTTTTACCTAATAGCCCCCAAAGTCCTGTGTTTTTGTTTGTTTGTTGGTTGGTTTTTTTGTTTGATTTTTTGGTATAGGGTATTGAGCCCAGGATGTTCTGCCTCTGAGCTACACCCCCATCCCTTCTTATTTATTTTTTAATTTTGAAACAGGGTCTCTCTAAATTGCTGAGGCTTGTCTTAAACCTGTGATCCCCCTGTCTCAACTTCCGAAGTACTGGGATTATAGGCATATGCCTGCCACTGGGCCCAGCTCCCAAGTCCTTTGTTTGTGTGTAGGGATGGGGTGGGGGTAGTAAGGACTGAACTATGCTACTTCTGAGCTACACTCCCAGCCCTACTTTATTTTTCATTTTGAAATGGTATCGATAAGTTGTGGAAGGCCTCACTAAGTTGCTGAGGCTGGCCTTGAACCTGTGATCCTCCTCTCTCAGTCTACCAAGTACTGGGATTACAGGCATTTACCACCACACCTGACTCCCAAAGTCCTTTTGACATCTCCCAAAGTACTCCTTGTAAGGAAAATTATCTAAAGTTGCAACTTGAGTTATTTGTCTCTGTCTGGCTCCTATAGAAACCTGGGAGACTGTTTCCCAAGCAAAGTATCACACTCTAATCATATTGTTGGTTTACTGGATTATTTAAAAGTAGGAACTGTGTCTCATTTTTCTTATTTCTCTAGTGCCAATTGAAGCTTTTATTGCATTGTCACAAATGGATAGAAGTGTCTTAAAACATGAATGAATGAATAAAGAGATATTAATGTCAAATAACTACTTTTCCTATTTTATTAAAGCAAATCTTTAGTAAGCTTTATAAAATGTTTTCTTCAATTGTATTTTGTAAATTTTCCTTCAGATATTTTATTAGTATTTGAGTCAGTATATATCACCATGAGAGTATTGCACAATAAATAACTACAGAAACTCAGTAGCATAAAACAGTAAGAATTTATTACTCATGAATCTTAGTTGCTCACCTGGGCAGCTCTATTGATTTTATCTGGGCTTGCTCAAATGTCTAGGAGGCGGCTGGCTGTTGGTTAAGATAGGATATTCTTAGATATTTTTCTTAGTCCTTCTCAGTCTTGCTACAAGTTTTTCTGGTCCTCCTCCCAGGATAATCTCACACTATTTTTTAATGGAGTTTGCAAAGGCTTAAGATAACAAGCCCCAATATATAAACCCATTTCAAGTCAAATTGTGCTCTCTTCCTTACTTTGAAAGAGAACTTCAAAATTGCATGGCAAGGAATGCAGATTAAGGAAAAAATTAAGAATATATACGAATTATCCAGGCATGGTGCTGCATGCCTATAATCCCAATTTATACCAATATTTTAAATTATCATAGGCCATTCAATCAATTTACCAATAACTGTCTTTGACACCTACAACTATAGGTGTCTAATAACTATAACTATAAGGATTCTAATAAGGTGATCTAGAAGATATTATAGAAAATAGATGAATCATCATTTTCCTCCAGGAGTTTCCCATCCTATTCTGAATTTACATAAAGAAAAAGTATACATGTTCAAAAGTTATATGTATGGAATGGGACATTTTGTGATTGCAGAAGGGAACTATTAGTAGCCACAAAAACCATTAAAGAAGGTCTTATGGAAGAGAATAGAGCACTGGATTTTGAACTACTGCTAGGATTTCAGGAGAGGGTGAGGAAAAGATTTCATGTAGAACAATTTCCTTTTTGATGGTCTCATTAGCTTATCACATAAATTGCTTAGGATTCTTTATCTGGAAATTTGCAGACATCATTCCTAAATTGGTCTCCGTATGGTGATTGGTGCATTACAAGTGAATAACAACAGTAAATAATTCATAATCAAATCTCCCTTGAAGACATAAGTAAACATATAAATAACTATAATAAATTAGAAGGGAACATGATGACTTTGATTTGATTGACAAAACTACCTGATGCTTTGTCTCCAGGGAGACATCAGCAGGCATGGTGCAGATTCTCCACTGCAAATTAGAATTGCACACAGCACTCTGCTCTGAAGCTCAATTAACTTTGAAATTTAAAAATGCCTTAGGGAACCAGGTTTGGGTTGATGACAAGGAGAAGTTATTCGTTTTAACCACAAAATGGGATATTTTACAAACTATGTGGAAAGACTGAGATAAACCAAAAGGAAATCAAGCTTTCAGGAAGTAACTAATGTATATGAGACAATGACAAAAATCTAAAATATTCTGTTAACAGTTTTGTTTTTGTTTTGTTCTGTATTTGTTATTTTTACATCTAGTTCTCTATAATATTTCTGTACTCATCTAACATGTATACCTTTATTAAGGTGAAAATTTCAGAGCCTGGTATAGACAAACTTTTATAAACAGAGTTATTTAATTTTGCTAAATAGAGATAAAGAGAAAAGAATTTTCAAATAAAATTACGTTTTGTTAAACAAGCCACAATGAGCCATTTAAAACAGAGTATTCTCCCCTTTTCTTTCCACAATTGTATTTAAGTGAATGCTCAACATTTTATTATTTCATCCATAAATATGTTGGCATTTGTGTCCCAAAACTAAACCACATAAAAATTCACAGTACTATCATCACAAGTAAAAGTAATTTCCACTGTCCCTCTTTATCATCCTCAGCAATTTTTATGCTATATGCTGGTATCCTTTATTCCTCTCTTCTCTTCTAAGAAATAAGCCTTTTTACAACCATGGTTGAAATCACATAGAATCCAATGTTTAACTTTTTCTTTTCCCTGGGCACCTGAAGATGGTGCCCAAACTGCTACATTAATTTAAATGGCATACTACATTTAGGAATAGTAACATTTATTTATTCAGAGAAGATATTAATGAAGCAACAATGAAGTCCATTTGATTTTTTTAATGTTCATTTATTGGTGCATTGTAATTATACATTTTGATTTTTGACAGATATTTCTTCTGGGGTAGAGGTGATGGAGACAAAAAACTCCAAGGGCTGGTTTATTTTTAGACTTTGTTTACTGCGTCACAATACACTTCCATTTACATGTTTAAGAATGCACTGTGCCACATAAGTGCTCATCTCTTTTTTAAAGAATGATCTAGAACAATGCCTAGTGAAAACATAAAATTCTATGGATTCAGAGATAATGGGAAGACATCAGATAAAGTCTGTGACCTCTGGCTCGTGGTCCCAGTTCTGCCTTCGTTTAAACTTAACTTACGAATTTCTTAGATTCTCTGAGTCTAAGGGTTTTTCCTCCCATCCTTCTTTCTTTCTTCTTATTCTTCTTTGTCTTTATCTTCACATACATATCTTAGCTGTCTTTTATTATTTGACGCATTTAATATTGAATTACATATATAAATTATAAATAATGATGATAAACATGTGAATCCATTACTCACTGTAACATCTAAAACATAATGAGGATGGCTTTTGTACTTCCAGTCTATCGTATCTGTAAGTACTATTCCCTTAACTCATAAAAAATAGTTTTATTACCTATCTAATATCCATCAACATTATTTTTCATCTTATGTTGAATTTTATATAAACAATACCCTGTGTAAGTTATCTGAAACTGAATGTATTTCAGCCAATGTGGTTGTCCAATTTTTCTATTTTTTTCTGTTTTACAATTTAATTGCAATTGTCCATTTATTTTTCTACTCTTCTATCACTGGATATTTGGGCTGCTGTTTCTAGTGTTTGACTACTTCAATCTGGCTATGCATATTCTTATACCTATTTCTTGGTGTGCATGTCCCAAATATAATCTGCAGAGATTACATTTTGGAATAGAATTGTTATGTCATGAGCTTTGTTGTATTCAACAACAAACAAACAAAAAACTATAGGCCTGCATCCTTGATGAACATAGATACAAAAATCCTCAACCAAATATTAGCAGACCGAGTCCAAGAGCATATTAAAAATAATTCATCATAATCAAATGATATTCATCCAGGGGCTGCAAAGATGGCTCAAAATATGCAAATCAACAACCATTATACACTGCATTAACAGAATGAAGAACAAAAACCATATGACCATATCAATGGATGTAGAAAAAGGATTTGATAAAATTCAACATTCCTTCATTATAAAATCTGATCAGACTAGGCATGGAAGGAACATACCACAACTTGGTAAAGGTCACATATAAGAAACTCATAGCTAACAACACATAGAATATGGGAAAACTAGAATATTTATCCTTAAGATGAAGAATGAAACAAGGATGCTCACTTGTACTGCTTTTATTCAACATACTACTGGAAGTTCAGGCCAGAGCAATCAGGCAAGAAAAATAAATAAAGGGTAATCAAATTGGAAATGGAGCACACACATTTTCACTGTATACAAATGATAGGATCATATATATACAGAAAACCACACTAACTTCACAAAAACATAGAACTAATAAAAGTATACAGCAAAATTGCAGGAAAAAGGTAAACAGAAATCAGTGGTGCTGTATATTAAAATTGATTATCTGAAAAAGAAATCAAGAAAACAATTCCATCTTTAAAAGCTATAACAAAAGTACCTCGAACTAAACCAAAGAGCAAAAGAGATCTACAATAATAACTATAAAACATTGATTAAGGAAATTGAAGAGGTCACAAAAAATGGAAAGACATATACTGTATTAACACATCAGAATAATCAATACTATTAAAATGCCATACTACTCAAACTGATGTTCAGATTCAGCACAATCCCTATCAAAGTGCCGATGATAATCTCCACAGAATTAGGAAAAAATCCTGAAATTTATTTGGAACCACCAAAATCCCAAATAACCAAAGCAACCTTGAGCCAAAAGAACAAAGCAGTAGGCATTACCGTATTTTACTTCAAAATATACTAAAAAGCTATAGTAATCAAAACAGCATGGTATTGGCATAAAAAACAGACACTTATACCAAAGGAACAGAATAGACAGCCTGGAAATAAACCTACACATCTATAGCCAACTGACTTTTGACAAAGGTGCTAAGAACTTGTAAGGAAGAAATGACAATCAACTCAATAAACAATGATGGGAAAATTGGATGTCTGCCTGTAGAATGAAATTAGATCCTTATCTCTAAGTAGATTAAAGACCTAAATGTAATGCCCGAAACTGTGAAACTACTAGAAGGAAACATATTTCAAGACATTGGAATGGGTAAGGACTCTTTTGGATGACACCTCAAAAGCACAGGAAACAAAAATAAAGATAGACAAATGGGATTACATCAAAATAAAAAGCTTCTGCACAGCAAAGGAAATAAGCAACAGAACAAGAGACCTACAGGATGAGAGAAAATATTTGCAAATGATACATCTGATAAAGGGCAAATATCCAAAACATCTGTGGAACAAGAAAAACTCAATAGCAAAAAATAAATACATTTCTCAAAAATTATTCAAATGGCCAACAGGTATATGAAAAAATGTTCAACACTCACTAATCATCAGGGAAATGCAAATCAAAATCACAATGAGATATCATCTCACTCTTACCAAAAACACAAAAGTGCTGATAAGAATATGGAGAAAAGGGAACCTTTACACACTGTTAGTGGAAATGTAAATTAGGACAGCCATTATGGAAAGCAGTGTGAACATTTGGCAAAAACATCAAAAATAGAGCTATCCTATGGTCAATAAATCCCACTAGTGAGTATTTAGCCAGAGGAAGTGAAATCGATACATTGAAAAGCTATTTCCACTCTCATGTTTATTGTAAGACTATTCACAATAGCCAAGAAATGGATACAGCCTGTCTATCAATTGATAAATGGATAAAGAAAATATGGTACATATACCCCAAAGAATACTATTATTCAGTCTTTAAAAAAATTAAATACTGTTCTTTGTGACAACATGGATGGAACTGGAGATCATTACATTACCTGTAATAGCCAGGCACAGAAAGACAAGTACTACATGATTTCACTCATATGTGTAATAAAAAAAAGATGATCTCATAGAAATTGAGACTAGAATAGTGATTGCCAGAGGCTGGGGAGAATAGAGGGAGGGAGTTACAGGGAGATGCTGATCAGTGGACACTAAGTTATAGTTAAATGGAAATAAGAAGTCCTAGTGTATTGTGGTACAGTAGGGTGAATATAGATAATGGCAATGTACTATATATTTCACAAGGCTAGAAGAAAGGACTTTTAATGTTTCTACCATAAAGAAGTAATAAATGTTTGAGGCAATAGATATGTTTACCCTGAATTAAATGTTACACAATGTATACATGTTTTAAAACATTATATAGAATTCAATAAAAATATAAAATATAAATATTTTTATGTATCGGTTGAAAAAATACATCTAACTTCAATGTAAGAAAAATCTGGGTATATTTTGTGATCATTAAAAATGTAGTATTTGAGCCACGCCTAGTGACACATGCCTGTAATCCAGTCCTTGGGAGGCTGAGACAGGAGGATTACTGGTTCAAGATCAGCCTCAGCAACTTAATGAGACACTCAACAACTAAATGAGACCCTGTTTCATAATAAAAAATAAAATAGGTCTGGGGATGTAGCCTTGAGGTAGAATACCTCTGGGTTCAATCCCCAGTACCAGAAAAAAGTGGAGTATTTGATATATATACTGCAATTGCTTCTTTCTGGAAGTTGAATCATTGGTATACATTTAATAGTATACCTATTTTAGCAATCTGTTATTAGAACTTTGAGATGAGTCATTTTATTAATTTTGTCTTCAAAATACTAACCATGCAAGGTAAGCTACACCTGCAATAAATATTTCCAAATTGTATTTAATCGTAATATCCCAGTTAAGAAGCTGCCCTCTGACTCTGCACAAATGAACATTCAGGTTTTGGCCATGCTTTTCTTCTGCTTCTCTATGAATTACTGGAGAGTAACTGTTTTTTTAGAACTGACAGAAAGGAAGAAAGAAAAGGGAAAGGATTTCTTGCAAGTTTGGGAAAAATGAAGTAGATTAGTACACTCTGGAGACTTCATTATAAATGGTTAGCGCAATTATGCAAAATGGAATCGATATATTTACATTGTTTTATTCAAGTTTTATCATGTTCTATTATGAAACAATGAAATGCAATTAATAAATCGTCAGTTCATTTTTCTCGTTTTATTTGAAAATGCTTTGGCATATTTTAGCATATCATTTTTAGAGTAGCAAATAACTCTAATGTATAACATTAATAAACGGTGATAGACTTTACTATAAATATTGCATCTGTTGCCAAGAAAAGTTAGATACAAAAACAGAGCATTGCAAACAGCAGTTCAGTAATTCTTTTTGGTGGTAGAGAAACAGGCCTTCTGCATCGTTTTAAGTATCTTTGCACTGTTTGACCCTCTGCACTTGGAGAATATTGTTTTTTATACATTGACAGTTTGCTGGGTTTAAGGGATTAACACCATATATGTGGTACTGTGAGAGCCCAGGAAACCAAATTGAGCAGTTTTTCTCCTGTGGTTTATGTGAGGGAGAAGAGTTGAGGACTGAGGAAAAGCTGTGACAAACTTTTTATGTACAGTCACAGCCAGCTATGTCACAAATACGACATCTCCAGATGAAGGAGGAGAAACCTTAGATGAGTGAAGAAGGTGACCTAACTGATGGAGATGAGGGAGATGGAAGGGGGGAAGAAGGAAACACCTCAAAGGTCATGATGTGCACACACAAACTTATCAAAGCCAATCACGGTGCTGAGCACAGGAATGAGGGGAGGGGAGGGAAGAGAGTGGGAACTGGGGGAGGGCTCAGTGAGCACTGTGTGCATGTATGCCTCTACCACCCGAACTTCATCAAGATGTATGATTAAAATGCACCAACAGATAAATTTAAAAAAGTCAAGGCAATAAACTGTTGAGATAGAGCACAAAATAAAAACTGTCAAATAGTTTCCAATAGTATAATAATGATATGATATTTTTGGTTGAAAAGCATTGTTATTTGAAAATAAATAATAAAATATGTAGAAGCTCAAAATATATTGTTTTTTGGGATTGCTCAATATGCCTAAACAGACACTGATTGTATTTAACTGAAACTCTGAGAGTAAGATTTTTCTACCTCTATTAATTAATTAATTAATTAGTTAATTAATTAATTTTATGGTACTGGGGATTGAATCCAGGGGTGTTCTACCTCTGAGCCACAACCTTCCCATCCCTATTTTATATTTCATTTTGAAACAGGGTCTCACTAAGTTGCTGAGGGCCTCGCTAAATTGCTGAGGATGGTCTCGAATCTGCAGTTGTCCTGTCTCAGCCTCCCATGTCCTAGGATCACAGGTGTCTGCCACTGCACTCTGCATTTCTACTTTTCTTTAAAATACAAGTGTAATATTAAAAATTACATAGTCTATTTATATTTACAAATATGAACAAGTCCATAACCTTGTCCACCCAGATGTTCTTATTTCTGGTTACATGATCTCACTCTGTTCCTGGTAGGACTCTGACTTTAACACAGGAGACCTGTCAGGTCTGTGGCAGCTCTGCTACCATTACAATTTTATCCTGGACCTGGCTTGGTGATAGTCTGAGTGAAATAAGAATTTTCCTAATACTACCATGTATGTCTTCTTTCATTTCATGCTTTGAATTGATAATTTGCTCATCTCAGCTTGCCATCTTATTTTGCAGATACCTGAATCCAATAATAAAAATCAACTAACTCCACCATCTTTATAAGTAAGATTATTATTATTTTGGTACTGGGAATTGAACCCAGGGGTATTCTACCTTTGAGCTACACCCCCAGACCTTTTTATTATTTTTTTTATTTTGAAACAGAGTCTCACCAAGTAGTGGAGGATCTTGCTAAGTTGCTGAGGCTGGCCTCAAACCTGTGATCTTCCTGTCTCAGCCTCCCAAGAACTGGGAATATAGGCATGCGCCACCACTCCTAGCTCCATCTTTATAATTATTATTGCCCATCCTACACCATACAAGTGTCACCAGTGCATAAACCAGTTTTGTGGCATTCTCTCTATACTTTATCAAAACCCACTACCAACTGCAGTGTAAGTAAATGTGATACTACTGGTGCTGGCAATCAGTCTTGCTACCATTAACTGGGTCATTTTTATTGACCTATGAGTGGCAGTTTCAGGATTCTACCCTATGAGTTTGCTTTCCAGGAATCATATGACAGTCTGGGGTCCTTAAAAATAAGATCAGCCAGGTGTGGTGGCACACTCCTATAATCCCAGTACTTGGGAGGCTGAGACAGGAGGACCGCAGAGTAGATTACATAGCAGCCTAGACTTGTCGAGGTTTGCTTATTTCGGTCACTGCTCAGAACTAACAGCTTTTAAGTCATCAGCAAACAGGCTAGACTAACACAGCCAAATGAGGAATCTGCTATCTCCGAATCCAAACAGGCCCTCTATGTGTTGTGCCTCTTTTTTTGTTTGTTTGTTTATTTGTAGGAAGGGCCAAATGCAACAACTAATCCTTCACTTAAAAGGAATTTTGCAGCATGCTCTATTTCACTGGACCCCTAGAAATTTCACCAAGATAGAAGGCCCCTGAGTTTTCATCAGATTTCTCACCCTGTGACCCAAAATGTCTTGCCAAGAAGTCCAGAGTGGCTGCTACTTCTTACTCACTAAGTTCAATCAGCATAAAGTCATCAATATAATTGACTAGCGTGATATGTTGTAGAAAGGAGGGGTGATCAAGACCTCTGAGAAATAAACTGTGACCTGGGGCTGGAGAGTTCATACACTGCTGATGTAGGACAGTGTATATGTGGCCTTGGTAGCTGAAAGCAAACTGCTTCTAGGGGGCTTTCTTAACAAATATGGGAAATGTGGTGGCACATGCCTGCAATCCCAGTACTTGGAAGACTGAGGCAGGAGGATTTCAGGTTTGAGGCCAGCCTTAGCAACTTAGCAAGGCCCCCAGTAACCTAGTGAGACCCTATTTCTTCTTCTTTTTTTTTTCTGCAGTACTGGGAATTGAACCCAGGGGCATTCTATCTCTGAGCTACACCCCAGCCCTATTTTTTATTCTTTAGTTTGAAACAGGGTCTCACTAAGTTGTGGAGGGCCTCACTAAGTAGCTGAGGCTGGCCATGAACCTGGATCCTCCTGTCTCCACCTCCCAAGTACTGGGATTACAAGTGTGTGCCACCATGCCTGGCATGAGACCCTATTTCAAAATAAAAAAATTAATAAAAATAGAACTTGGGTACAGCTCAGAGGTAGAACACTCCTGGGTTCAATCCCCAGTACCACATACACATAAATATACATATATGTATGTATGTATGTATGTATGCATATATATACATATATGTAAGTATGTATGCATATATATACATATATAAAATATATGAAATACATATATATATACATATATGTATTTCTCAACATGCTCTATTTCACTGAACCCCTAGAAATTTCACCAAGCTATAGTATTTAAATAACTAAATATGGTTATTTATATATAATATATAGTTATTTAAATAACTAATATATATATAGATATAACATCTATATAGATTTTTATCTTTATGTCTATCTATCTATCCACCTATCATCTATCTATCTATCTAAATATATAGATATATTTATACACATATGGACAAAAGCGCATTTGTCCAATCAATAGCTACATACCAGTCACCATGGACTGTGTTTATTTGTTTATGCAATGAAACTACATCTGGTACAGCAGCTGCAATTGGAGCCACCACCTGGTTAAGCTTCCAATAATCCACTGTCATTCTTCCAGCTCCATCTGCCTTCGTCCCTGGCCAAGCAGTAGAGTTGCCTGAGGCTGTGCTGGGAACCACCACTGTAGCCTCTCTCAAGTCCTTGGCATGGCACGAATCCCTGCAACCCCTCCAGGGAGGTAGTATTGCTTTTGAATGACTAGTTGCCCAGGCAAAAGCAGTTCTAGGGGCTTCCACTTGGTCTTTCCCACCATAGTCCCCTCCCTCCACAGGTCAGAGCACCAATTTGGGGGATTCTTTCAGCTGCTGAATAGATGTATTCCAGTTATTTATTCCAAAACTGGGGAATAAACCACAGGGTGGGTTTGGGACCCACTGGGCCCATGGTGAGCTAAAACTCCACTGCCCGTCTGCCATAGTCCCCTTTCTGCCTGTGAACTACATGATGTTTTGGGTCTCCTAGAATTCATGTTTGTTCAGAGACAGTGTTTAGTGGTCTCTGAAATGTCCGGTTATTTTATTTTCCCCAATGCATAGTGATCCTAGGAAAAGGACACACATGCATTGGAGTTTTGGGAAAAACATTAAGAATATAAATTTCTGGCACAAAAAGTGTCCTTCCCATGACTAAGTTTTTGTGACTAAGGTTATACTTTTGTTCATTTGACCCAGAACTTTTCCGCTTACACAGAACGAGTTAGTGGGATTCTTATCTATTTTGCTTCTAAGAACATATGATTAGTAGCTACCATGACAGGTCTGTGTGGGTCACTGTAGGTCTGATTGCTGCCTTGGCCCTCTTACAGTTATCAAACTCACTTGTTTGCCTTAGTCAGTTGGGATTCCTATAACAAAATACTATAGGCTGAGTGGCTTAAGTAACAGATATTTATCACAACTGTGGAGGCGAAGAAGTCTGAGATCAGGTGCTGGCAGATTGGATTCTAGATGTTGGCCCTCTCCTTGCTTTTAGACGGCCAAATTCTCACTATACACTCAATGGCCTTTCCTGTGTGCCTGTGACTGGAGAAAGAGAGAGCTCTTCTGACTCTGCCTCTTCTTATAAGGCCCTCATGTTATTATGGGTGTTCTTTTTTTGTGTGGAACTGAGGAATTCTACCTCCGAGCTACACCCCCAACTGTATTTTATTTTTATTTTGAAATAGGGTCTCACTAGGTTGATGAGAGGCTCACTGCTTGCTGAGGCTGTCCTTGAACCTGCGATCCTCTTGTCTCAGCCTCCCAAGTACTGGGATTACAGGTATGTGCCACCATGCCAGGCTTCATGGAGGTTCTTCACTCACAACCTCACCTAAAGCTAATTACATCCAAAAGTCCTACCTCCAAATAGCATCACATTGGGGGGTTGGGGTTTCAACATATGAATCTGAGGAGGGTCCAAACATCCAGTCTATAAGATTACCAGCCATGATTAATTGACTGAGCACCACCACTTGACCTCAGAATTAAGTTACTCCCATTGATCCATCCCATGATCCAGTTACTCTCATTGCATTTAGATTCAGTGACCCCAGTTCCTATTGTAAGTCCTGGCCTATAGAGGAGAGCGATCACCGAGCTCTTCAAGGGTGCTGAGGCTCCACTCACACATTTGCTTCTCGCAGGTGGTATGAAAGGTGCCTTCCAGACCCTCCTAGTTGGGAGAGTTGGTCTTAAATGACAAATCTATTCTAACCTTCTCATCTCCCCGAGACTTTGTTTATTTGTTGGTACTGAGTATTGAACCCAGGGGTGCTCTACCTTTGAACTCTACCCCCAGCCTTTTTTATTTTTATGTTGAAACAGGGTCTCACTAAGTTGCTGAGGCTAGCCTCGAACCTACAGTCTTCTGGTCTCAGCTTCCTAAGTACTAGGATTACAGGCATGCACCACCACACTTGGCCTCCCTGAGTTGGTAAGGACACACAGGAGGGCCAATAGCATAGGTCCAGTCCAGTCCCACCCATGCCCACAGGCCTATGAACTAGGGGAGTTAATGGTGCAGGTCCAGCCTGCAGACCTACAGGAAGAGCCAATGTTCCAGTTGCAATCTGAAGAAGAAAACCCCAATATCTCAGTTCAAAGACTGTGGAGCAGGAAGAATGCTCTCTTACTCAGGGGTGGTCAGCCTTTTGTTCTATCCATGTCTTCAAGTGGTTGGATGAGGACCACCCACACTATTCGGCCATCTGCTTTATTCAGTTTGTCCATTTAAATGTTCACCACCTCCAACACACCAGCTGCCATGTGCATGCATGTCTATATCACCTTGAACCGCACTATGATGTATAATCACAATACACCAATAAAAGTACAAAAAAAATGTTAACCACATCCAAAAACACCCTTGCAGAAAAACCCTGACAAATATTTGGCGAAATATCAGGGCACCCTGTGAACTTGTCAAACTGACACATAAAATTAATCATCACCTCTGCCTTGAGTGGACAATTTTGGGTACATTCTATGTTGGTTGGTATTCAAAAGGTCTCAGTAGGATGAAGTCCATGTCAGTAACCTGATTTATAATACACACCTGTGACTGGGGGTGGGGGGTAGCTCAGTCCTAGAGTGTGTGCCTAACATGCAGGAGACCCTGTGTCCAATCACCCAGCACTGGGAAAAAAAAAGGCAACTAGATAATACCCCGTTGTACTGGTGTTCCATCCTTTTCCTATTTTTCTTTTCCCAGTAACCAATTCCTTTTTATCCCATCAGAGAACAAACCATCGGTCCACCAGTTCTGGTACTAGGATGTCTTTGTGGCAAGACCCTAACTTGTCTTTAACTTGTTCATGGTATCTTTGGTTGAAAAGAATTCCTATTTACAAAGTATGCAATTGAATTAATTTATTTTATACATTGTACTTTTGTAGTTTTAAGAAATCTTATGCCACAAATAAATTTTTTTGATAATTTACTTTTGTCATTTTACAGTTTAGCCTTTACTTTATCTGTAGGTGTATTCATTTCTAGGGCTCAGGTAGGTACTTCCTCATATGGTGCGCATCTCACAATATCATCATCTAAGCAGTGTGTCTCTGCTTATCATTCATGGTCCAAGCTTTATTGTAGAGTGGGTTTCCAATTATACTTAGAACGTGCTCTGAGCTATTTGTTCTGTTTTATTGGCTTCTCTTCATCTGTCTCTAAAGAGCTATTTTTACCATATAAAATATACTTTTGTCAGTATCGTAATTATTTTTCCTTTCTTTTTTTGCCAAAAATGATATTTCTCTGTATTTACTCATTCATCCTATTTATATAACTTTACTACAATAAAGGATTTTGGAATGTATTATTTATTTATTTGTGTATTTATGTATGTATTTATTTATTTATTTATTGCGGTACTAGGGATTGAACCCAGGGGCGTTCTACCTCCGAGCTACATCCCCAGCCCTATTTTTTATACTTTATTTTGAAACTGGGTCTCGCGAACTTGCGGAGGGCCTCACTAAGTAGCTGAGGCTGGCTACAAACCCGGATCCTCCGGTCTTCGCCTCCCAAGTACTAGGATTACAAGCGTGCGCCACCACACCCAGCAGGAATGTATTATTTATTACATAAAAAATAAAATTACACGAAGAGCTTTGGAACATAATTTTCGATTACACAAAGAATTAACAAAATCTTTGTCTGAGGAAAAGTTGTCCTCAACTTCTTCTTAGATATAATCATTAATAATTTGGTGTGCATCCTTCCTTAATTGTTTTATTCAAGCAGACGCACGCACGCACACTTTATCTTAGCCATTAACATGAGAGTCCTTTTAGAGAAGAAATATCTTTGGGAAAATGTCTTGGAAAGCAGCATAAGACAAAACTGAAACCTGAGGTTCAGTAGGAACTAGGTCAAGTAAAGAGTTTGCAAAATTTCATGGTATTTGAAGTGAACAGAAATTTGAAGGTTGAGGAAAAATAAAAGACAAGAAAAATGATTGTCTGGTAGAAAGGGGAGGTAGGACTAGGAAACTAAAAAGAAGTTGGAAAGTCAGGGCACTGGCTGTGGGTAATGAGCCAGTAAAAAAATCCTCAAAGGGTGTGTGTGTGTGTGTGTGTGTGTGTGTGTGTGTGTGTTACTGTGTGTTACTAGGGATTGAACTCAGGGGCATTCTACCTCTGAGCCACACCCTCAGTCCTTTTTATGTTTTGTTTTGAAACAGGGTATCACTAGGTTGCTGAGAGGTTCACAACTTTGCTGAGGCTGTCCTCAAACTTGAGACCCTGCCAGGCGTGGTGGCGCACGCTTGTAATCCCAGTACTTTGGGAGGCAGAGACCGGAGGATCCAGGTTCGCGGCCAGCTTAGCTTTCTCTCTCTCTCTCTCTCTCTCTCTCTCTCTCTTTACTTAGTGAGGCCCTCCACAACTTTGTGAGACCCGGTTTCAAAATAAAGTATAAAAAATAGGGCCGGGGGTGTAGCGCAGAGGTAGAAGGCCCCTGGGTTCAATCCTCGGTACTGCAAAAAAACAAAACAAAACAAATAAAAAAACAAACAAAAAAAAAAACCTGAGACCCTCCTGTCTCAACCTCTCAAATACTGGGATTACAGGCCTGTGCCACCATGCCCGGCGGGGGGAGGGGGTGACTTTTAGAGTTTTCATACAGCCGAGCGTGGTGGTGCACACCTGTAATCCCAGTACTTGGGAGACTGAGGAGGATCTCAGGTTCGAAACCAGCCTCAGCAAATTAGTGATACCCTCAAGCAACTTGGCAAGACCCTGTTTCAAAATAAAAATATGAAAAGGGTTAGGAGTGTAGCTCAGAGGTAGACCGCCCCTGGATTCAATCCCTAATACTACACACACACACACACACACACACACGCACACACACACACGAGTTTTTGTATAAAGCTTATGGTAACACAGTGATTACTGTGGGAACTATATCTGGTTCTGCTGGGTCTGCAAAGCGTTGGGAAACTGAGCAGCTTTGTTATTTCAGTGTTACTGTTATCCCTGCTGGTCTCCTGTGTCTGCTCCAGCTCATTTCTTCCTTTCTCTTCAGTTACAGCTTATGCAAGGCTTACCGTGCACCTTCCCTAGCCTCTATTTCCTGCTGCTAATAAACTTGCTTCCCCAGTGAGTCCATCCCCAAATCCTGAGGAGGAGGTTTGCTCCAGCGTACCAGTTTGCAGTAGCTATAGGTAATTGGCCACGTTTGTTCAGTATGTCTTCCCTTCCCAAATCCATTCACCTGAGGGTGGGAGTGGTCAATCCCACGTGATTAAAGCCTGTCTACCTTGGTCTGTCCTTCATAGGAATGGAAAATGGGAATTGGTCCATGGTACTGTGTATGGGCTTCTCTCAATTTATCTCTTTGTGTTGTAGTGTGTGTGTGTGTGTGTGTGTGTGTGTGTGTGTGTGTTTGTGTGTATGATACTAGGGGTTGAACCCAGGGGTGTTCTACCTCTGAGCTACACCCCAGCCCTATTTTACTTTTTATTTTGAAACGGTGTCTCACTAAGTTGCTGAGGGCTTCTCTAGCTGGGCTCAAAACTGTAATCCTCAAGTCTCAGCCCAACTTGTGTTGTAATTTTATATGCTTGTCTGTTTGTCTGCTCTGTTTGTACATATCAAATTCCTAGTTTAGCATACTAGTTAGTGCTTGATGATTTGCTGAATGAGCAAACTGATGAGCAAATGAAGAACAAACCTCTCTGCTGGGTTAGTTTTCTTTGAAGAGTAAAGGCATAGTAGACCAAGTCAGCTTGCTACCACTGCATCATGGCTGCCACTTTAAACAATTATATTCAACCTACCTGAAATCTCTCTCTGTGTTCTACCACATACATAAATACTACCATCTTTTGATGTCTCATATTATTCCCAAGATTTTCATAAAACTTTTACTGACGACTCAACCTTCAATTGTCTCTGAACTTTTTTTAACATATGGAATTCCTACCGCACAATTCTGTACTCAGCTATATTCCTCCTTAAATTTTCATCATTGCTGTTCCATAACTTTGTTATCTGAATGCCTTAGGACTTCATTAGTGATATATATACTTTTATTGGTGCATTGTAATTATACATAATAATGAGGTTCAAAGTGATACAAACATATAGCACACAACACTTGGTGTGTTTCCCTCTGGATCCCAACCCACTTCCTCCCCTTCCCCATATGTGTCATTGAGACTGGTATTGATAATTTCATATATATGTTCATAGCATTATTTAGACGCCTACTTTCTTTAGGTCTCTATCCCCCCTCTTCCCTCCCCTAAAACCTTCCATCACTCCACTGGAGTCTCTACTCCTTTATTGGGGGTCTCTTTAGTTACCCAATTTCTCTGTAGCTTTCACATAAGAAAGAAGGTACAACTATTCACTTTCTGAGACTGGCTAATCTCACTTAGCATAATAATCTCAAGTTCCACCCAGTTTCCTTCAAATGACATACTTTTGTTCTTCTTAATGGATGAGTAAGGCTCCATTTTTTGTATATACCAGTTTTATGATCCATTCATCAGCTGATGGATACCTAGTTTGGTTCCATAATTTGGCTATTGTGAATTTTGCTGCTATAAATATGGATATGCATGCATCGGTATAATATTCCGATTTCAATTTCTTTGGAAGGATTGTGAATTTTTGTAGTGACTCAGATTAGCCTTACATATGCCATCCCAAGACTTCGGTACCAACTCACTAGATCTTTGTTATTTCCAGGGCTCCAAGGGGTGTTGATATGTGGGAAGGGCCAGGCCTGTTCACATTCTTCTGCATGAGCCTTTTGTCCCTTGTGCCTCAACAGTCACTACTGCCATGATATGTTGCCTCAATAGGTGTTGTCTTTTTCCCTGCTATTCTTTCAAGCACAGGATTTGTGTTGGTGGATTCTTTGAGCTCTAAGTCAAAACTGTGGGGATATACAGAAAGAATACAAAGGTAAAATGGTATTTTTTCTCATCTCTGTGGCAAATTTTGTTATATAACATCCATGCCATTACTTTATCTTTAAAACTCATTGAATCTTGCTTGGAAATCAATCTTGGGTTTCCATCTCTAATGTCACTTCCTACAGGAGTTCAAATGGTTCCTTCCAGAAACCAATGCTATATCTTCCTCTTCTCTCTTGTCTCTTCTTTATAAACTTGGACACAAAACAACTTTATCTTCCTAGCCTGACCCTTCTTCTTAGATAAAATTACTGAAAGATTTCATGTAAATTAACTAATAAAACTAAACATAGGGTATGTTAAGAGAGGGAAAGAGAAGCAAGACATCCACAAAATTGCTCCTTGGTGCTTGTCTTAGAAACCTTACTACATATTTCTATCCTTTTCAGTTTGAATAACAAGCCACTCAGATGAGGGGCCTCTGTATTTCCTGTTCTTCAAAGTCCTAACAAAACACTATGTAATGGTAGATGTGAAATAGTTTTCTCTTCTTTTGGTACTGGGGAATGAATCCAGGGGCATTCCACCTCTGAGCTATATCCTCAACCCTTTTTATTTTTTATTTTGGAACACGACCTTGCTAAATTGCTGAGGGTCTCTCTAAGTTGCTGAGGCTGGCCTCAAACCTGAGATCCTCTAGTCTTAGCATCCCAAGTACTGGGATTACAGGTGTGTGCCACCATGATTGGCTTTTTAAATACTGGTTTAAATGATTAGAACATAAGCTCTGAGGACATTTTTCAAACATAAGTGGAAAAGTAAGAACCATTCTCAAATTTAATGAATCTATAAATTTTTTCTTATGATTTTCCCCAAAGCAATCCTTTAGGCCCTATTGTCAGAGAATGCATTATGAAAATCTAGCAAATGTAGGGTTTTGTAATTCCCCAAGTTAACGAGTCTCTGGCCTTGCTTTAGCAACCTTAAGAGTAAAAGGTCATTTTCATCTGCTTTATTTTTCAGAACTTTTTTAGTATCAGCAATTTAATTATTTGCATCTTACCACAAAGAAGGCCACCTCTTAGCAATCCCTTTCTTCTATCCAGTTTTCAGTTGCTTATCTTGATCGTCATCCTCTTTATTTATCAATTCACTATGATGGAAAGAACGCACATCTCACCACATTTTGAAGGTGCAAGAAACGATATGGGCTCATCGAAGATAAATGCCAAATCAGTATAAACTCTTAAAAAAAAACAAGAAACCATGTTAATTAAAGATTACAAAGATGGTAGATGAGTTGCAATGACATTTGAGTGTTCCAAAGAGTGAGTGTGGTCTGAGTCAGAGGCCTCTGAGCCACCAGAGATGGAAGCCAAGAAACAGCAATGACATAGAAGAATCGAAAGGTTACATTTTTGGAATGAATTAAGATTTATGAGGATGATATCCTAGGTCATATAAACAGACCCTATTATGTGTGTCACATGAATACATTCCCCTCACTCATAGTATGCGAGGTAATTTCATGTTTATCCTATAGTCCTTTGATTGGTACGTAGTATTGGGAGGTTAGTATTACAGAATATAATACATTACAAAATATAACACATATATTATAAAAATATAAGATACATAAGCTATCACATTTTTCTTTACCTTCTATTATTACTTTTTATACAAAACAATAAAAAATATCATGACCAGTGTTTCAAATGACACTTTATCATATAAGTAAGGAAGCATAAAAAATAATCTGAAATCTCTTGAAGAGAGGACAACTATCCAAACAAAGAAAATTTGAAGCTGCCCAATTTATTCTTCTTGAATGAAGAACCATCGCCACTAAGTATAAGATGTGACCTATTATTCGTTGTCATTCCAGGCCATAAAAAACAGATTTTAAGGCTTGACTGACCATCTGTTTTAGTTGGCATAATTAATAAATATCTGCCAGATGCTGTACTAAATCTATGTTTTTAGCTTTTTATGACAGGTGAGTCTTCATTTTTTTAAAAAAGCAAATATACTGCATATTCAATTTAGTTATCACTCAATGCAGAAGGGTCAGGAGGGAAGAGGATGATCATAAAAATAATTACAACCGTTATAATAGCTACTTCTGAATTTGACATGTTAACATGTATCTATTATATTCATTCTATCTAGGTTCCTGATGCACCACTATCTGAAAATTAGTACTTGAATTATGTTCTTATATATTTTATGAAGGTGTAGGAATGTAAGAGTAACAGGTAAGGAATTCCTCATTTGGCATCATGAACTCAGAATGCGTCTTTCCTTCTCCTTCTGTTTCCTTCCTATTTAGACTAACCAGACACAGTGGTAAGAGTCCTTAAATATTGGCGTTCCTCTAACTTGTGCTGTATATCTATGAAAATTAAAGAAATGCAAGTAGAGAACATAAAAGGATGGACTTTATCAGTACACCAGAGAGGAGTGCTCAATGGATTATTAAAGGAAAGCTTTAATTACCTGGACCAGAAATAAGGAGTCTGGGAAGATGAGAACAAGGAGTAGCTGTTTGACAGGAAAGTTGGAAGAGTGGTATGGACAAAATCTAGAAAAATCTTTTTTTTTGTTTTTTGCGGTACCGGGGATTGAACCCAGGGGCGTTCTACCTCCGCACTACACCCCCGCCCTAGTTTTTATACTTTATTTTGAAACCAGGTCTCACGAAGTTGCGGAGGGCCTCACTAAGTAGAGAGAGAGACAGGGAGAGAGAGAGAGAGAGAGAGAGAGAGAGAGAGAGAGAGACAGCTAACTGAGGCTGGCCGCGAACCCAGATCCTCTGTCCCCTGGTTGGCCTCCCAAAGTACTGGGATTACAAGCGTGCGCCACCAGGTCTGGCAGAAAAATCATTTTCTGAGTGTAGACATTTACTTGCTCTTAGTAGAAAGTACTTCTGTATAATTCACATTCTCCAAAACATTTGACACAGCATTTTTTAAAATGTTATTGGCATTGAATGTTTTTTGAATGAAGGTTTATATTGTACAAAGTCACATATGTTTTTTATCAAAGCATGGTTTTTACTGAATTCCCCACTTGCCATTGATTTCCAGGAGTAATAAAGTGATGCTTAACTTAGAACTGAATTTTTAAACCAAAACTCGAGCCACTATATTTCTCTTTTACAGAAATTTGAAATTGCTGAGTAATGACATTTTGGGTACAGAAGCATTCTGACCTTTTCACACAGTTTTCTGAAAGTTCATTTTTATCAGCTTTATTTTTCAGAACTTCTTTAATACGGGCAATTTACTTGCCTCCTACCACAAAGAAGGCCAATTCTAAGAAACCTCTTTCTCCTGCTTGGTTTCCAGTCGCTCATCTTGATCATCCTCTTCATGCTAGTTAAGTCTCTTTAAGTGAATCACGATCTGTTCTTCCTTCCCACTTCTGTCTATATTTCCCTTCTTGGTGTTTTGGGTGCAGTGACATACTAGCAGATGTTGGTAGATATAGTAGCTTCATTTCTTTGATACTATGTTCCGGGAAGCTAGCAAGCTCTTACTCTTTTTCTGTGACTATGAAAAGAATATTCTGTATTCTCTGCGAGCAAGTAACAATCTTTTGTTTTCTTCTGTAATTTTAATAATATTTTATTGGTGCATTGTAATCATACATAGTGATGAAGTTCAGGGTGCTAGAGGCATACATGCACACAGCACTCATTGAGCACTCCCCCAGTTCCCACCCCAGTCCCTCTCCCTCCCCACCTTCCTGTGCATGACACTGTGATTGACATTGATAAATTTGTGTATGTACATCATGTCCATTGAAGTGTTTCCCTTTTCAAGTCTTCCTCTCCCCTCCCATCTCCCTCAGTTAGGTCCCCTCCCTCACTCCACTAAGGTTTCTTCTCCCTTGTCTGGAGTCCCTCCTGTGACCCAAGTTCTCCCTAGATTCTGCATATGAGGGAAAACAACTGACATTTCACTCCTTGTGACTGAATAATCTAACTTATCATAATATTCTCCAGTTCCATCCATTTCCCTGCAAATGACATAATTTTGTTCTTCTTTATGACTGAGTAGAATTCCATTGTGTATATATCCCATAGTTTTGTAATCCATTCATCTATTAATGGATATCTCAGCTGGTTCCATAGTTTGGTGATTATGAATTGTGCTGCTGTAAACATAGATATGCATGCATTACTATAGTAGTCTGGCCTCAATTCTTTTGGGTAGATTCCGAGGAGTGGTATAGCTGTCATACGGTAGGTTCATTCCCATTCTTCTGAGGACCCTCCACACTGTTTCCAAAAGTGGTTGCACTATTTTGCAATCCCACAATGTATCAAAGCTCCTACTTCTCCACATCTTTGCCAGCATTTATTACTGTTTTTGCTTTTAGTGATTGCCATGCTAATTGGTGTTAGGTGAAATCTCAGAGTAGTTTTGATTTGCATCTCTCTGATTACTAATGATGTTGAACATTTTTTTCATATATTTATTGGCCATTTGTATTTTTTCTTTTGGAAAGTGTCTATTTAGTTCACTTGCCCATTTTTTAATTGGGTTATTTGTTTTTTCTGGCGGTGAGTTTCTTGAGTTCTTTGTATATCCTACATATTAGCTCACTATTGAAGGAGTAGCTGACAACGACCTTCTCCCATTCTGTTGGCTCTCTCTTGCTGTTCTTGATAGTTTCCTTTGCTGAACAGAAGCTCTTCTGTTTAATGCAACCCCACATATTAATCCTCTTTTTAAATTTCTTGTGTATTTGGGGTCGTACTGGGAAAGTTTTTACCCATGACTATATGTTGGAGTGTTGGTCCTATGCCCTCTTCAAGTTACTGCAAAGTCTTCAGTCTAATATCCAGATCTTTAATCCCTCTTGAGTTGAAGTTTGTATAGGGTAAGAAAGTGGGAAATATTGCCATTTTTCTACATATGAATAACCAGTTTTCCTGACACTATTTATGGAAAAGGCTATCCTTTTTCCAGCATGTTTTTGGCCCCTTTGTCAAAAATTAATTGTCTATAAGTGTGTGGATTTGTTTCTGAATCTTTTATTCTGCTCCATTGGTCTATGTGTCTGTTTTTGTGCCAATACCATTCTGTTTTTATTACTAAAGCTCGGTAGTATAGCTTGAAGTCAGTTATTGTGATGCCTCCTGCATGGTTCTTATTGCTGAGAACAATTTTGGCTATCCTGGCTCTTTTGTTGTTCCATATGAATTTAAGGACTGATTTTTCTATATCTGTGAAGAATGACCATGGTATTTTAATTGGGATTGCATTGAATCTGTAGATAGCCTTTGGTAGGAGAGTTATTTTGATGATATTTATTCTGCCTGTCCAAGATCATGGGAGATCCTTCCATATTCTAAGATCTTCAAATTTTTTCTTTAGTATTTTATAATTTTCATTGTAGAGGTCTTTTACCTCCTTGGTTAAGTTTATTGATAATGATTATTAAATGTAAGATTCTTCTGTCCTGGTTTAATATGCAGCATAATGACAAAAATACATGACAAATTTGGTATAACTTATATATGCAATACCTTATTCAAAGTTGTCTAAAAAATTCTGTCCAATAGAAATAAAATGCATGCCATCCATGAAATTACAAATGTTTTAATAGCTACATTGTAATAAGTAAAAGTAAAAGGAAACACGTGAAATTTATTTCAATAAAATACATTATTTAGATATATATCAAAATATTAACATTTTAACATGTAATCATCATTAAAATTTATTGAGATAGTTTACTTTTTTGTGCTAAGCTTTTAAAATCCAGTAAATATTTTCTTTGTATAGCACCTTCCAATTAGAATACTAAATTTTCACTGGATATAAACAATTTGTATTTATATTTCATAAAATGTACAGTTGAAAATAGAGACTTGTATAAATAGTTTCTCAAACCATACTTAAAATTTGTAAAATAGCTGAATATATTATTCATTTTAGACATAAATCAAAATTAGTTGAAATTAAAGAAAATAAAGAATTGAGTCTCAGTTGCATTATCCGCACCTTGAGCACAGTAGACACGGGTGGTGTGTGTCTGTGTATGTTGTGTGTGTGTGTGTGTGTGTGTGTGTGTGTGTGTGTGTAGTAGCTGTTGTATAGCACTGGACTGGAGGGATGGCTATTGGCTGATGACTCTTGGATAATGCAGGTCTTAAGGATGGGCAAGTAAAATATTCCAAGCTTCCCACCACTCCTCGGGAGTCAGCCCACTCACAGCATCACATAGTCAGGTCTCCAGATGTCCTCTTAGAATCTATAAGTACCTTGGCATAAAAATGTGGCTGATTCAGCTTCTCTGTGGATGTAATTGTTTTCAGCTGATCTTGGGTGGATTTTGTTTCTTTGCTGTGGTGTTTCAACTTCTTTTGGTATCAGCCTGAACAATCTGGGTAATATCCTTTATATCATCCTTTAATAGTTTACTGTCCAAGACATTCACATATGAATACTACACAGCCTCCATTAAAACCATTCTCAGTCCACATTGTTTTCAGCGGCACCACAAGAATGCAGTTCTTTCTGGCCTTTCACAATTCTGGATATTAAACTATCCATGTAATGAACAAAAGCTACCTCTTTTTTTTACCACAACATCAAGACTAAAGACACTGTAATTAGTGATAGACATTTATACAGGGAGACTCAGGATTGGGACTTTTGTTTTCCAGACATGTATATGTTTCTAACCATATTAGCATTATCAAACTTTTATTGGTTATTCAATGCACATCATTATCAAGAAGCCCAAGTTTTGATTGGTAAATGAATGGTATATTTTGAAACTTTTTACACTAAAATAATCAGTTTGAAATATAATTTTAAGTTTAGAGAGCAAATTTTTTCAACATGTGGTAAAAAGTCACATCAAAACCATATGAGGAGCTTTTTGAAAGGCACATTCCTAGCCTGGCATAGTCGTGCACACCTGTCATCCAAATATTTGGGAGGCTGAGACAGGAGGGTCACAGGTTTGAGGCCAAGGCACACTGACTTAGGGAGACCCTTTCTCATAATAAAAAGCAAAAAAGTTTGGGGGTATAGCTCAGAGGTAGAATGACCCTGGATGTTATCCCTAGTACCACAAACACAATAAATAAATACATAATAAATAAAAAAATAAATAAATGGAAGATTCCTAGGTGTCCTTAGAGAGGGTCTGATGTCTTACTTATGGAATAGAGCCAAGGTATTCATCTTTTCAATGAGTATCCAAGTAATTCTGATATACATTGAAGTTTGAAAATACTAATACAGAGACTATTTTAGTGCCTCACCTTAATACCTGAAAACTACTAACATCCCTCCAGGGTTTTAGAATTTTAACACTAGCTAAAATTTCTCTTCTTATTGGGTTCAAAATTCTGTGTTTCATTTCCATTTCATGATTTTTCCCCTTATTTAGGTGGCATTTTCTCTTGAGGCCCCACTCAAACCTGTATGCAGAAATAGAACAAGTAAACATTAAAGAAATATAAAAACCTTGTTAATTGACACTTTAATTGGTTACATTATCTGATCTTTAGAAATAAAACATTTAAAAAGGTAAATACTGGACCAGTTACAGGTTTTATATAAAGAGAAATTTCAACTAAAGCCTGACACAGTACTATGCCTATATTTAGACTGTACAAAGACTTCTGCTTTTTATTTAAACTACCTGCCCATATGTTTTTTTTAAACTAAGATGCTTTTAAAGGTAGCATTTTTAAGAAGTTATTTTAGTTACATCTTCATTTTAGTTTATATCATTTGGTAAATAATGTTTAAATGAGTTATATTCCATTTGCAAATTTATTTATTTTAATAGTTTTAATGTAATTAAATTTAGTACTATTTATGTGTTTGCTCATAATATGTATATTTTTGCTTAAATCTCATTATGATTTTAATTTTTTGTGTCTTTGTCATTTCCACAGTATTTTTTTGCATGTGTTCACTTTGGAGTGAAAAGTCAAACAAATAAATAAATTGCAGAGGACAATTAATATGCATATCTGTACTATATGCAATTATCTATGGACTTTCAACACTGCCTTACACATTCCACTATCTATTCCTAAATGGATTCTGTTTCCTACTTTCTGGGAAAAGTATTGTATACCCTATTCTTCTTCTTGTCCTCTATCTGGCTCATATACCTACACCCAGTCTACCTGTGCTCACATTATAATTCATGGGGGAAAATAGAAAGTGGTAGATCAGAATTAATTTTCTTGTATTCTTATCAAACAGTTATGTGCCTACCTCCACTGTCACCCATCTTATTTATTTCCTTATATTAAAATGCAGGTAATGTCTCTCCTTCAAAGTACCATTTCTGTTCTAACAAGCTGGATTCTGTACTCTCTTATCTCCTAGGGGATGGAACCCTCATGGGTAAACCATCACCTCCCTCATATCTTGCCCCTCTATATTACTTGTAATTTCCTATGCCTGTAAAATTGTTCTACTTTTTTTGAAATTCTTGTTGTATATTATTCTTAGGTTTCACTTTAAATATAACCTTGAGCGATCTTTTCTCACCAAACCATTTAATTAAATATGAAAATCTCCCTTGTGCCATCCAGCCCAATTATTTCTTCATCAAAGCATCCTATTTTTTCTTTTTCTTCATGCATTATAGTTTACTTGGCAACTTTCTATCTTATTTTTCAGACTATAAGAGGGAGGGACCATATAAATCGTCTTCATTTCTATGTTTCTAGCTCCTGGCACGATGCCTGACTCGTGGTAATTTCTCAGTAAGTATTTCTAAACACATAAACAATTTCTCCCAGGCTATTGTATTTTGATACACCATAACATTATAATCCTATGTACGAATATGTAAGTTACTTTAAGCTTCTTATTTGTTTGTTTTGCATGTGTGTGTATGGTACTAAGGTTTGAACCCAAGGGTGGTCTACCTCCCTTGGCTTACACCCAAGGTGTAACTACAAGCTACACCAAGCTACAGGCTGATTTTATTTTTTATTTTGAAACAGTCTTGTTAAGTTTCTGAGGGTCTCATTAAATTTCAGGCAATTTTTTTTGTCTTTGTTGCATCCACCACAGTCTTTTAGCACCAACTATTATTCAACTAACTTCTCCAGAAGATATTGCCCCTTTCCCTCGTTCTCTACAATGGTTGGCTTTCTTTTTTACCTATGAGAATGACAATGAGCTGTCGCTGCTACCAGTGCTGCTGCTTCAGAGAGATGGCACTCTTTTCTGTTGACGACACCCTATCTGCACGTTTTATGCCGTGATCAATGCCCTTGCTGCTTTTTGGGCATTAGCACTATTTGTCTGAACCTCTTTGGTGTGATCTGCTTCTAGGAGGGTAGACCTAACACAAGTGTCCTCATTTTTCAACTCTTCCAAGAAGATTGGGGTACTCTGGCACTTCAACTAATTTGAAAATGGGTAAGCCCATGCAGATACTAGCATAGTGATACTCCTCTATGTTTTCTTCCTATTCAATGTTGTTTTGTTGGCTCTCTACACAAATTCCTAATTCTCCTTTCAGTATATGCCAAACAAGTCTCTGATGCCCCTTGCTGGACTTCAGCATGTTTTTATACACACTTTGTGTTCATCAGGAAAAAAAAAAGATGTTTTATTATGATTTGTCAGTTCCCATGTCTCTTTACCTGGCAGATTCTCCCATCTTTGAGAACAACAACTATGTGGTTGTTCCTCTAGTTGTGCAACCAGAGAGAGAGAGATCTGTGTTTGACTCTGTTCTTACCACTTTCCAGCTGTGTAAACTTGGGCAAGCCTTTTAGCTTCAACTGCCTCAAAGACAGAATTAAAGAGCCAGTTTCACAATATTGTGAAGAATCAATGAGATAAAGCCTAAAATGTGCTTGAAAGGTTGACTGACATGCTTTAAGCCCTCAATAGATGTTAACTACTATAGCAGCATGAAAGTGCACCTCTTAGGTATGAGGCCGTGGAGCATCCTTGACCCATGATCTCAGCTGTGAGCTCTGAAATTCTCCCCTGGTTTTGCCCTGAAGCTCCATCTTACCAGGCGGCTCCCAGACCATGATGAGTGTGGTGGGGACACGGGCAGGCTGGTTCTCTGACTCTGTCTCCAGGGATCCCATCACCTTGCTGAACTTCCTTAGAATGGCACTGCAGTCTAAGGCTGTTCCACCCACACTTCTTTCTTTCACATTCTCCTTTGAAAGGGTCAGATCTGCATCACAGCCTGGTGGCTTTCCAGGACTCCACTAGCAACCTTCCCACTTTTCCATACAGGTTGTATGTTTAATTTGCTTTGCCATTGCCTGCTTGAGGGACTTGGATTAACTCAGGTGGTTTTGAGAGTGGGTTGAGAAGTTTGAGACGGGCTCACCCCATCACCTGGTGGGAGAAAAGAATGCTGTTTAATTGGCAGTGGTGCATGTGTAGTTCCTGGCATAAAATAGCAGCTCAGTTGCTAAAGTTTTCACCAGTGGTAACCTAGGAAAATATTCCTGGCAGAGAATGCTTTGGCAGGTACAGTGGTGTAGATACTGGGAGGATATGGTGGGAGCAATGCCTGTACAGAGTTGGCTGGTTATTGTTAAGTGGCATAAATACCCTACAGAGAGATAATGACAGACCAAGGGTCATAAACAAGCATTTAATGGCTAGGGGTGGCAGCCAAAGACTTCTATGATACCTTATAGTGAGGCTCCTATCTTTTGTAGTGGAAAAGTAGGTATTTCCGAGCAGCCAACTGAAGATATTGTTAGAGCTGGAGAGTTCCAATGAAATTTGAATGCTCAGGGGAATTGCAAGTTGGAGGCCAGCCGCAGCAACTTAGTGAGACCCTACTTCAAAATAAAAAATAAAAAGGGCTGGGGAGGTACCTCAGAGGTTGAGTGTCCCTGAGTTTAATCTCTAGTACCAAAAAGATATAAATAAAAGTAGATCAGAAAGAGTTTGCATTTATGTCAACAAATAATATGCATTTACAATTTTGCCTCTGTGACAGGTTGACTTTCCTGCCTCTGTCATAATATAGTTCAAAGAGAACTGAACTTCTTGGTCATCCTACAGCCATATTGATTGAACAAGATGCAAGAGGTGACTAGTATGCTGGAGTCTTGGAAAGATACTTCTACTCTCAGGGAGGGAGAAAAACACTAGGACTTTTGGGCATCTGCCTTTTCTGTGAAATGTATGGATGGACTGAGCAGAGGTGTGCTGAGATATTGCCTCCATAGTAAAATAAATTGATGTATCTTACATCCATTACAACAAACAAGAAAGCACCACACACAGAAGATCATTTTTGAGTTCTGGATGCAAATATTGCACATCTAGGGCTACTGCCTTGGTGTGATAGTGAATGATGTGGAAAGCTGCCAGTTCAAAGTAAATCATGGTGCAGGAAATGGCTGTGCAGAAATTCCAGGCTGCAGTGCATCGGTCTTGCCACTTAGGCTATGTGGTCAAGCAGATACTATGGTGTTGGAGGTATCATGGGGTGGGGGGGGCATATAGTTATTATGACAATCCCCACAAAGATGACTCAGTGTAGACTCCTGAAATACTTGAAAAAAGCTGTGCTATATGCAGCATATAGCAACTCCTTGAGAAATAGTTCATGATATTACTGGATCCTGGTAGAGACAGAATGCTTGACCTTGGAGCAAACACAAAGTGTTTGGAAATGGATAATATAAGGTTGACTTTGTCAGACTTGCCAAATCAAAGTCAGGTAAACTCAACAACAGCCCACAGTAAGATGGAAATGGTACCTTTGGACCAAGCCCAAGCAGTACCAGATGTTTAAGTCACTGCATATGCAGGTAGCCACACCCCACATCACACAGCATGATGGTACAGTGTTCCTTCCCCAGTTCATGCCTATGTGGGGTCTTCTACAAACAGCTAAAAATGTAGGAAAATTGGAACTAGGATTCTTATAGGGATTAAAAAATAGTAATGAATAAAAAAATTTTTGGCAAGCTTCTGATTTTTCATAGGTTCCTAATTATTCTCTCTGTTCTATGGGTGAAGAAACTGAGGCCAAGTGAATGAAATAAAATGCATTGCCCATAGGTAATGAATGTGGGGACTGGAGACAGATGTCAGACTGCACTGTGCTTTCCATGATACCACCCTGTTTTTCATGTTTACCACAGGATGTTTTCTTCATTTTGGAAGGAGAATCAAGTGCATTATTAGAAATAAAATTATAACACAGTTAATGTTCCACATTTAAAACACTTCAAATGCCATGCCCCATTTGCTAACCTAAAAACTGGTATCCACATATGTTGAGTCACTTTTTCAATTACTTGCAAAAATGGATAGAGATTGGGAGGGGTTGTGAATTTATGCATACTAATGAAACCTTAAAATAAAATGTTTCCATGTGCAACTTCCAGTCTTGTTGGATAACTTTACTTGATTGAAAATTACTTGAGAAAGATGAAATCATAAATTACCTTAAATTTACTGAAAGCCTGTGAACCACCTATATTAAGTGTGAAGCTGCTGAAGTTTCAGCTTGAATGGAAATGAGTTGAGAAAACAACATGGCTAACATTTCAGGTAAATCTCCAGAAAAAAAAAGACTAACATTTAATATTAGCTCTTGTGGATCCAATGTTGGGCAATGCTGCAAATATATTTCTACCATCGTTACAATTGTTTTTAATCACTATAATTATCAACACTTACTAATTGTACAAATCAATAGGATTCATGTGCTATCCCCCTACATGCATTTTCATCATGCGTTGATTAGGCCCATCTAACCTTCTTCTACCCTTAACCCCCCTCCCCTCCTCCACAGCACCCTTCTCAGTCCTTGAAAGTCCCTCTCAATTTCTTTCTCTACACCCTCCCTCCTACCCTTCCCAGTCTCCAATGACTACTATTTTATTCTGTACTTCTACAAGGTTGACTTACTGGTTTCCATAAATGAGTGAGAACATATGGCATTTGTCTTTCTGTTTCTGGCCTGTTTCACTCAACATAATGTTCTCTCAACATAATGTTCTCTATTTCCCTGCATGTTGCTCCAAATGACAAGATTTCATTCTTTTTTATAGCTGAGTATTATTCCATTGTATTACCACATCTTCTTTATTCATTCCTCCACCAAAAAAGTATCTAGGTTGATCTCATATTTTGGCTATTGGGAATAGTGCCACAATTAATAGGGTATAAATATCTTTTTGTCATAAAGATTTCATATCCTTTGGGTATATACCCAATAGTGGAATTTCCAGGTCATGTGGTAGTTTTATTTTTAGTCTTTTGAGGAATTTCCATCCTGTTTTACAAAATGGCAATACTGGTTTAAATTCCCACCAACAGTGTATAAGCATTCTCTTTTCTCCTACTTCTTGTCAGTATTTGCTATTTCTTGTCTTTCCAATGATAGCCACTCTAACTGGGGTGAGATGATATGTTTTTGTTTTTGTTTTTGCAGTACTGGAGACTGAACCCAGGGGCATTCTACCTCCGAGCTACACCCCCAGCCCTATTTTTTATTCTTTATTTTGAAATAGGGTCTCACTAAGTTGCAGAGGGCCTCACTAAGTAGCTGAGGCTGGCCGTGAACCCGGATCCTCCGGTCTCAGCCTCCCAAGTACTAGGATTACAAGCACGTGCCACCACGCCCAGCTGAGATGATATGTCATTGTGATTTTGATTTTCATTTCTTTACTGATGAGTGAAATTGAGCACTTTTCATGTATTTGTTGGCCATTTGTATGCCTTCTTTTTTGAAGTGTCTGTTCAGTTATTTAGCATGTTTTTAATTGTATTTTTTGTTTCTTTAGTGTTCATCTTTTTGAGTTCCTTACATAGTCTCGATGTCAATCCCTTGTCAGATGATGTACTATTTCCAAATATTTTCTCCCATTCTGTAGGTTGTCTTTAACTCCTATTGATTATTTTCTTTCCTGTGCAGAAACTTCTTAATTTGATATAATCCCATGTATTTACTTTCACTTTTCTTGCATTGTTACAATTGTTAAAGCTCCATTTAGCATTCAAAATTTCTACTGCTCCATTCATATTCACTCTGAATACTTTTTGAGTTTTCTACTACTATTGATTCATTCACTCATTTAGTCATTCAGTGGACCTTTAACTTACTATATATTGGTCATTTTTTTTGTGGTACTAGGGACTGAACCCAGAGGCATTCTACCTGCAAGCTACATTCTCAGCCCAATTTTATTTCTTAGTTGGAAGCAGGTTCTTGCTAGGTTGATGAGTTCTTGCTGAAGTTGTACTCGAACCTGTGATCCTCCTGTCTCAGCCTCTCAAGTACTGGGATTACAGGAGTGCACCACCACACCATTGTGTACTTGAATAATCCCTATTATTATTACTCATAATAGGTGAGTAATATTCACATAGTATTAAATTATGACAAGGTAATATTTTACACATGAAGAAAACTGGGCAGAAAGAAGACAGTAACTTCTTTGGTCTTACACAGCTAGTGTGTAAAGGAATTGGGATTAAGAACAGGTATGGCTCTAGATTACATACTTTTAGCCACTATACTTTTTCTCACAAAGTTAATGGTGTTACTTCACTCACAACTTCTCCATATATCACTCAAACAACTATAGAATTCCACGAGGTAAGCTAAACATAATGGTAAAAAAAAGAGAAAGTCTTTTGGAACTCATTACATATGTTTTTATGCCTATGACAACTATTTGGGGCCACAATAAATTTCTTGTTTAAAAAAACTATTAATTTTATCATAAATCAGTCAAAAAGTATCTGATAGTTATGGTTGCCTTATGACAATTGCTGTATGTTTTAATCAGCATCCTCACTGACCCAAAAAACCTGATGACAACAACTTAGAGGAAGGAAGATTTATTTGCTCTCAGTTCTGGAGGTTTCAGTCCATGTTAGACTGGGTCACACCTGAGGAGCTCAGGGCATGATGGTGGTGGCAGGAAGCAGAGAGAGAGAGAGAGAGAGCTAGCAAGGGGATGGGACAAGGGACATATATAATCCCCAAGGCCACACTCCCAGTGTCTTACCTCCTTCAACCACAGCCTACCTGCCTATGTTACCACCCAATAAATCTATTAATCCATCAATGGATTTAGCCACTGATGAGATTAGAACCCTAACAATTCAGTTATACCACCTCTGAACATTTTTGCCAATATATGAGCTCTTCTGGGGGACATTCTATATCCAAAACATTACACTGTAGAATTTGACATTCTAGTTGTGATGAAAATCATTGAAGAAACCTCTATATGTGATTTAATTATGGTAATACAAATTAAATGAAAATCTGGACAGATAATAAGTAATACTCAGCAATGTTATTTTAATAAAAGATACAATCAAGGTTATATTGGTAAGAGTTTGTATCCATAAAATTTGGGTTATGATAAATTTGTTTAGAATTCTTTAGGAACATACACATAATATATCTGGAGATGTATTATATAGAATCCTTCAGGGATATAAATATGTTTTATGCTCAGAAATAAAACAGACAAGTTATCTATTACTCAGAGAGCATGAGGACTGAAGGGGCTCAGGACATCCTCCTGATAACACCAGCATGACTTTTGGGAGTACTCTATTTTCTTATGGTCACTGTAGATTTTTCACAGCAGTATATTTTTAAACATATGACAGATTTTAATGACTACAGAGTCATATGTACGGGAAATTAAAATCTACAAATGACTAAGCTGAAGCAGATCCTAGGTTGCATGAGATTATACATTTTTCTTTTAAAGGTAGATGTAACCTCAGAGTCCACACCAGTAAGAAGCTTTTACTGTTTTCAAATCACTATGTTGGGTGTTATCCTAACCTATCACATCCTTTGAAATTAATTTAATAAGCTGAGTTTACTAAAATAAGAAATAAACAAAGAGTCTGTCACAATTTGGACAACCTAGGCTGGGAATCCTATGATTATTTCCAACTGGTCCTGGGGTTTTGTTTTCCAGTTGTGTGCATTCAGGCCCATCTGCTTCCATGGCACCGTGACAGTTCACACTCTTGACGGAGCCCTGACTCGCCTAGCTAAACAAGGGTATCAAGTTGTTTGTGTTCAAATAGAAAACTTTTCCACTGTGCTCTGATCTATTGTTACTCCCTCCCTTTATTCTACACTCAGTAATAACACCTTTATGCTCAGCCATAATTCACTCAATCACATTTTTTAAAAATACAAACTTTATTTTGGAATTGATTTAGATTTATAGAAATATGACAAAGATAGCACAGAGGGTTCTCATATACGCCACACCCAGTTTATTATTAGCACCTGACTATATTATTGGCATTTGACACAATTAATGAACAGTGACATACTAATTAAAATCCATACCTTATCTAGAGTTCCTTACATTTTATCTAATTTCTTCTTTTCCAGGAACCTAACATTTGGTTACCATATCTCATTAGAATCCTCTTGGCTATGATGGTCTCTCAGACTCTTTTAGTTTTTGGTGACCTTGACAATTTTGAGGAGTGCTGGCAGGTATTTTGTAGGCTATTATTCCAATAGGACTTGTTTCTGATAATTTTACTACTATTAAACTAAGGTTATGAGATTTTTCAGGAGAAAAACCATGAAGGAAAATACCATTTTCATCATATTAAATTAAGGGTGCATACTAGCAACATGATTTGTCACTGCTGACACTGACCTTGCTCAACTGGATGAGGTAGTGTTGTTCAGGTTTCTCCACTGTGGAGATACTCTTTTTTTTTATCCCCCATTGTTTATCCTATATTCTTTGGAAGAAAGTATTATGAGCAGCCCACATTTAAAGAATGGGGTATTATCTCCACTGCCTTGAAGGTGAGGTAGCTTCCTAAATTATGTGGAATTCTGCATGGGAGATTTGTCTGCTATTACCATTACTTATATGAATGTGGAGTCATGGATATTAATTTTATATTTCAGGCTATAATCCAATACTAGTTTATTTTTTGCTCAAATTGTGCTAGTTTTGGTCATTGAAAAATCTTTTTGTTAGTTTCTGTTCTTTGATATATTCCCAACATTGTGGAAAGAAACATCCTTTCTTTCTAGTAGTACAACATACTAGAGCCTGATCATTTCCTGCCAGTCCTAGAACAGCCATTTTTTCATGGAACTCTGGTTCCTTTTATCAAAGATGGTGTTAGAAACCAAGATCTGAGGACTAGTTATATTCACTGCTACCAGGGATGGGAGGATTGTTTATGCTTTCAGGCCATTTCAGTTAACAAAACAATGAAAAAATATATAAAATAACTTGTGCATATATCCACATATATATGCAAATAATACATATACAAATTTATATATATAAATACAAATATATATACAATATATATACAAATTTATATACAAATTTCCCCTTCCTTCTCCCATTGAGTTCAAACTAATATCTCCAACTCTATGCCATCACTACATGAATCATTCAAGTTTTTCCTGCTTTTCTATAACCTCCAACAGTGAGAAACCTGGCTGCTACCATTCATCCCTATTTACTTAATTATTCAGTTTCAGTATACATCTATAGTGGTTTTAGAATTGTTAACCCTTATCTTCATGGGCAATAAAACTGATGATTTAGGGTAAAGTGTGCATGCACAATTGATTTTGCCTTTAGTTATAGATTCCTCTTTTATCTACTTATTTCAGTCAGTATCTTTCCCTCACCTCCTTCAAGTGAGATCATTTCGCATGTGTAATATATTTAGACTATTTTTGCCACATTGTACATTCCACCCTGTGACCCCTTGCGTTCCTAATATTTTTTAATCTGCATACATTGAAGTTCATTCTTTGGTCCATAAAGTTCTATGGATTTGGGCCAATGCATAGTCATGTATCCCTGATAGCAGTATCATGTAGAATATTTTCCTTGATCCCAAAATTCCCTATCCATCACCTATTCATCCCATTCCCTCCCCACAAGATTAAATTTCAAATTATACTTTAATTCTACCCAAACATCATATTTTTCTCTTGGAATGTTTTACAAAGTTGATCTAAATCTCAATTTCTGTTAGAGGAGTAGTATTAAAACGTGAACACTTTCTAAGTGAAAGACCTTGTCTTTGCCTTTATAACATTAAGGATGAAGAGACTTACTTTACATGCTGTGCTATGATCACTATCAAAATAATTAAGGAATACTCTGAAATAGATGGTGTTGGTCTCTGGGCATTAGGTTATACATTAATGACAAAGAACGGCAACTATGTGAACTGCAGAATGCTAGTATTAGGGGTTTAAATATAGCAGCAACTATACTTATTATTAACAACCCAGAAAACCATAAAGCTATTGAATTTCAAGGTAAAGAGCAGATCGGAATCAGAAAAAAAAATCTGAAAATTAAACAAATGGTGGATCAAACATCTAGTCACATGGGAAGTAGAAAATCCTTAAGAGAAGATCAAATGAAGAATAGAAAAAAGGGCATCAGATCTAAAATCCTATCTACTTAATCAGTCTTCCTCAGTTTAGAAGACTTGATGTAATTAATGAGAATTAAAAGTTAATGCCCCTATGAACATGGCTATGCACATATTAGTATAGTATTCTGACTTTAATTCTTTTGGAAAGATGCTGAGGAGTGGTATATTTGACTCATAGAGTGGTTCCATCCCTAATCTTTTGAGAAACCTCCATAGTGATTATACTAATTTTTAGTTCCACCAACAGTATGAGTTTCTATTTCCCCACATCCTCACCAGCATTTATTATTGTTTGTATTCTCTCAAATGCCACTCTAAAAGGAGTTAGATGACATTTTAGTGTAGTTTTGATTTGCATTTCCTTAATTGCTAATGAGGTTGAACATTTTTTTTTCATTTATTTATTGGCCACTTGTATTTCTTCTATTGAGAAGTGTTATAAAGAAGAACAAAATCATGTCTTTTCAGGGAAATGGAAAGGACTAGAGAATATTAGGCTAAGTGAGATCAGCTGGTCTCAGAAAGTCAAGGATCATGTGTTTTCTCTTGTATTTGGAAGCTAGAGAGAAAATAGGAAACATAAAGGACTTTAGATAAATGAGGAGAGAGACTAGTAGAATAGCAAAAGGGGACTGGGGGAGGGAGGTGCAGAGGGGACAAAATGAGGTTTGAGGAAAGAAACGGTTCAAATAATGTTATATACATGAAGATATTACTACCGATCTCACTAACACATATGGGGAAGGCAGGGAATAGGGTGGGATGCAGAAGGAAAATACACCAAGTGCTGTGTGCACGTATGTTTATATCACTTTGAACCTTACTATGATGTATAATTACAACACACTAATAAAGTATAAAAAAATCAATGCTCAAGTATTCACTCTGATATTTGAAGCTGACACTAGTAACTAATGTTAGAAAGCAAATGGTTGGGAAAGAAGACAGCTCCTGACTGCATACTAAACTCTATTATTTCATACAGACTTAGAAAAAAAGGCTTAAGAAAATATTTTGTTGCTAAGCTTGTGGGTGAAATCCTGGTTGTCTTCCATTTTAAGTAAATTAAATCCAATAAATGTTTTTTTGAATTTGTATAATATTCAAGACACAGTCTTGGGCACTGGGTCTATAAAAACACCAGTGGATGGTATTTAAGAATCTCTTGGCCTCATGAGGACAAGCGGATCAGGAAAATATCACTCTGGAAGCCAAGGCTGGTCTTCCTTGTAATCAACAGTTCCTTACAGTCCAGTTTGGAGTGGTTATGTGGAGCCCACCACAAGGATAGGACTGATTGGGAAATCAAGGGTATCCCAGTTAAAAGGAGAACCCAGCCTGTAAGGCAGGCCAGAATGAAAACATATACATATGAAGGGAGTGATATATGACTAAATATAGTTAAAATCTAGAGTATTTTTCACAGTAGGGGGAAGCTGGGAGAGAGGCTGGAAACGTAGAACGTTGCTCTGTTATGAAAGGAATGATAGACTATACTGAAGGGCTGGGACTTCAGCCTGGGGGCCAGGGAGTCCTATCCTCTCGCTCCACCCCTGTGGCTCTCAGCTTCTCCTTGCTGTGCCAAGGTGCCTGATCTGAATGACGTGGAGGAGGGAAGATTTTCTTTGGCTCATGGTTTCAGATGTTTCAGTCAATGGATGGCTGGTTGTATTGTGTTGGGCCTGAGGTGAGGCAGAACATTGTGATGGAAGAGTGTGGCAGAGAAAAAGTGCTCAGCTCATGACAGCCGGAAAGAAGAGGGGAAGGAGCCAGTGACAAGATACAGCCCCCAAGAGCACTCCCCCAAAGACCCACTCCCTCCAGCTAGGCTCCACCTCCTGAAATCTCCACCATCTCCGAGTAGTCCACTCAGTTGTGAAACCCTCATGGGTCAATCCACTGATGAAGTCACAGCCCTTGTGATCCAGTCACCGCCCCAAAGCTCCACCTATATGAATTGCTGCACTGGGGAACAAACCTTCAACACACCAGCCTTTGGGAGGAACTTCAGATCCCAACCTAAGGACCTCCAATACATCCTGATTTACAGAGAGCGGGGGAGCCTCAGATTAACAAAGAGCCAGGATTAACAAAGTTGGCAGCAATGACATTTAGAAAAGCCTTATAAATAATAATTGTTAGGGCTTTTCCATACTGGAACTATATTTTTTGACATATATCCTGTGGTCAAGAAATATGGCCAGGTGCAGTGTCATACACCTGTAATCCCAGCTATTCAGACTGCTGAGGCAGGAGGATGACAAGTTAGAGGCCATTCTGGGCAACACAGTGAGACCCCATGTAAAAAAAATGAAAAAAAAGAAATGTTTTTTTGTGGGAAATATAAATTATATTATATTGTTGGTAGTAAAAAGGGTTCGGTGTATGTGTATCTGTGTGTGTGTGAATGTGTATATGTGTGTATAAATGTGTATATTACTATCCACTTCCTGAATATATATATATATATATATACACCAAAAAATCTTACATAGCATATGATTGTGTGTGTGCATATGTGTATATACATGAACTGCATATATGACAGTACTCTCATAAGATTATAACAGAGCTGAAATATTCCTATCTCCTAGTATTTTTAATGTACCTCTCCTATGTTTAGATATGTTTAGATACACAAACACCGTTGTGTTACCATTGCTCACAGAATTCATCACAGTAACATGGTGTATGTGTTTGCAGCTTAGGAGCAATATGCTCTCCCATATAGCCCAGGCAGCCATGTCATCTAGTTTTCTGTAAGTACACTGTAGGATGTTCATACAATGATGAAATCGCTTAATGATGCATTGCTTAGAATGTATCCCTGTTAAGTGACAGTGGTGTGTGTGTGTGTGTGTGTGTGTGTGTGTGTGTGTATCTAACTTTTGGGTCCAGGGTTGAACTAATGAGAAGCTAGAAGAATCTCACTGTGTAGTATATAGCCAGAGTCACCTCTGGTTCCACATTCATTTTCATTTTAATCCCATAGAGTATATTATGATAACTGGGTACAGTGCCCCATTCCATTAATCTTTATTAAAACCTTCCAGATTAAGGTAAATCAGTGACCCCATATGACCAAATGATCAGTACTAGATGTTTGGTAGATGGATAGCAGCTCAAATCTATAGTAAGTGAGAGAACAAAGCTTATTGGCTTATACAAACTCCTAGATCTGTTTTTCTTTGTTCTATTTTGGCTTTACAAACATAAGCTTTGACACTTGGATCTCATTTATTTTTTAGCACTGCTATTTTTTTAACGGATACTAGGCAAATATGTCTGTTTACTGTAGAGTAAATGTGGTTTCCTTAAAGCGTCTTTAAAACATGCAAAAGTTCATGTTTGATAATGTAAGGTGGGTTTCCTTAGGTAGGAGTTCTGCATTTCAGAGGAGCCATGTATGATACCAGCAGTGAACAATTGGGAATGCGAGCTGATAATGATATGATCATTTTTGGCAGCCTCTGCGTGGAGTTCTGGCAGAAGCATAGCGATGCATTAGTCATTTTCACAGAGAAGATACTGGTCCATGCCAGTCTCTTATTTGGGGTGCCATCTGCACCATTTTTTGTCAGTAAATTTGAAAAGAAAATATATCCATTGGTGGATACTATTTCTATTTTTTAATCATTGTTGCAGGCAAACTATACCATTCTTAGAGTATACCAAATAGTACACATAACTAAAATTGCTCCTGGATATTCTTTATTAACTGGAATTCCCATCTCACCAATAAGTTTAAACACTTTCTTTTACTTTAAATTGCCCATAATTTACTATCTCATGAGCACATGGTTAAATATAGGAGGAGACAGTGAGTTCTGCTTTTTGCTCTATTAATAATAGAGCAACTCACTTGACCTTCACTGTTTTGATTCCCTCATCTGTAAATATGACGATAAGGACACGCACTATTTGAAATAGTGAGCTACATTTCTGTTAAGGTTAAAATTGTTAACCTTAACAATTAATACTTAATTAACTTAATTAATTAACTTAATTGTGTGTGTATGTGTGTGTGTATGGGGGGTACTGGGACTTGAACCCAGGGGTGTTCTACCTCTGAGCTACACCCCCAACCCTATTTTATTTTTTATTTTGAAACAGTATTACTAAGTTGCTGAGGGTCTGGTTAAGTTGCTGAGGCTGGCTTTGAGCCTGCAATCCTCCTGCCTCAGCCTCCCAAGTACAGGTGTGCACCACCACACCCAGCTCAAAGTTATTCTTAATGTAAAGGTTGATGGTAACAAGAAGGAGGGCCTTTCAAAGTTTGCTAGCTGAACTTGAATAAATGTTCAGGTTAATAATATAAACACCTTCTAACTTACAATGATGAGGCTTTTCTAATCTTTTAGTCAAAATCTAGTAGCTCATTTAAAGGGAAGCCTGCCTTGTGCTTCCTTGTGATTTCTCTAGGTATCCCAGTTGGCCAATCCCCACCTCCACTCACTAGAATAAGAAAATGAGAACTTGGAGAGGAATTGGAGAAGGCTGTGACCACAAGGTGAATAACAGCAGCTACTGTTACTAGTCCTGAAAATGAGATTTAAACAAAAGGAAAAGGCGTGATGTTTTCCAAGTTAGTCTGGGTCCTGGGCAAATGGTAGCATTGATCTTAACAAGTATCTCTTGCTTATTTATACTTCTAAGATAGATGAAGACATGGATACAGATATGTCTAATTATAGACAAACCCCAGGAGGCGCTGGGAATATGCATGCTAGAAATAGTCCTCACTGAGGGATCACTCCTTAAGTCAGAGGCAGATATTAATAATGTTTACCACTCTGAAAATACTGGTGCCCTCCTTAGCTGACCCACTGATAGAAGTAAATGGTTGGTTGGTTTAGCACTGAACACTACTTACTTCTTCATTCCATTATGGCCTTTCTCCCAAGTAGATTTCCTATTGTTCAGAGTCATGTGTACTTGGACACCTATGGATGCTCTGAACGGACTTCCTTTTTGTTTCTCCAAATGAGGAATAAAACCTGAAAGCAATTACCCTCCCCTCTGAAACCAAAAAGTCACCCAAATTAACATAACATATTATTCACCCTCTAATAGTACAATAAAATTGTTCCTACTCAATAGGAGCCACATTATGAGGCTGGCAAATAACGTGTACTTCTCCTTGTTCGTGGGATTTTATATGCTTTTACACGTTGTGCAAGCTACTCTAGTCTCTGAAAACCATTGTTTGGATTATAAAATCGTCCACTGATAATTTCTCAAACTTACCATATGGTAAAGAGAAGAATCAATAGGAAATTTTCCTTCCTTACCTGGTAGATAAAGCAAGCATACATCTAAAAATGGACTCCTTTCAAACAAGGGTCATTCCAAATCCCTCTTATTAGTAGGTAAGTTCATCTCCTGTCTAATGTTCAAAATTCCATGAACTTTGTGCCTCTTCCTCCACTCAGTAGTCTCTATAAAAATGTCCCCATATCTCACATCTAGAAAAAAGGCAATTCCTTTATTTCTAACTATGATTGAAATGTGTTTTGAATATCCTAAGAGATACTTTGTTGTTTGTCAAGTTCAAGAAATAAGAGTTTGCTGTTATGAAAAAAAATCTTGGTAGGAGGGAAAGATTGGGAAGGGGAGAAATGGGGAGGGAAAAGACCAAATAATGTTATGTGCATATATGAATGTATCACTATGAATCTCACTATCATGGTCAATTATAAATGTGCCAATGAAAAATAGAAAAAAAAGTAAATCTGTATAATTTCAAGCACTTACTTGTCATCTCAAATATTTAAGCCATCCAATTTACTTACATATTATTTTGGCTCTTTAGCTAGATTTCCACCATCACATATCTCCTCAGAGATACACACCACACACACACACACACACACACACACACACACACACAGGCATCATGTTAAGTGAAATAAACCAGACACAGAAATACAAGTACTGCAATGCCGGGCATGGTGGCACACGCTTGTAATCCCAGTACTTTGGGAGGCGGAGACCGGAGGATCCGGGTTCGTGGCCAGCCTCAGCTCTCTCTCTCTCTCTCTCTCTCTCTCTCTTTCTCTCTCTCTCTCTCCTTAGTGAGGCCCTACACAACTTTGTGAGACCTGGTTTCAAAACAAAGCATAAAAAATAGGGCCGGGGGCGTAGCACGGAGGTAGAACGCCCCTGTGTTCAATCCCCGGTACCGCAAAAAAAAAAAAAAAAAAAAAAAAGAAATACAAGTACTGCAAATTTTCTCTCATATGCGGACATTTTTTAAAAAGTCAATCTGAAAGTAGAATAGGGAGTACTAGGAACTGGGAAGGGTATGGGGAGGGGGTGGAAGAAGAGCGATTGAATATGAGCAATTATTGTTGTATGAATGTATGGATATATCACAATGAATCACATTAATATATATTAATCAAAATGATTCTAAAAAAATCACAAAGAAGTCAGATAGAGGAGAGAAGACAGAGCTCTCAGAAATACAAGCATTCTTAGGAGATCTTACCTTGATATTTTGACTATCATCCTAAGATAGAAAAGTTAAGTTGAAGAATAAAAAAGAATTACAGAATTTAAACAAGTAAAAAGGAGAAAGAAACTTAATGGACCTTATACTGATACTCTGTAAGTAATGCTTTATGTAATAATTATTTTTCCAAATATATTTCATTGTTACTTGAATCAATCATGAAAACCTTTTAAGATTTTATGCCCAAGTCCAGCTGAAAAATAAATTACTATAGTTTCTATTCAACTTCTATTTAACTTAAAGTATGTACTGGTTCTCTGTTTCAGGAGGATAATTTTAGAGAAAAATTGTGTTTGGAAAAATCAAAAGGGAAAAGGTAGACCTCCTGCCTCCCATGTGTAAGGCTCTGGGTTTGATATCCACTAACACACACACACACACACACACACACACACACACACACACACACTACCACCACCACCACCACTACCACCACCACCACCACCACTACCACCACCACCACCACACCATACACCACACAGTACAAATCTTATTGTATACTTTTGAAGATGCCAGGCTGAAGATGATCAATCAAGATAGTTTAATTACAAAATAAGAATAATAAGAATAGCACAGTTTCATTGCTAAACTTTATGGTTATACATGTTATCATTACTGATTAAGCAATAATTAAACTTGTTATTATCTGAAAATATCTACAATGCATTCTAAAAATTTCATAAGGCCGGGCGTGGTGGTGCACTCTTGTAATCCCAATACTTGGGAAGCTGAGGGTTCGCAGCCAGCCTCAGCTACTCAGTGAGGTCTCCCACAACTTAGTGAGACCCTGTTTCAAAATAAAGAATAAAAATAGGGTTGGGGGTGTAGCTCAGAGGTAGACCGCTCCTGGGTTCAATCCCCGGTACCACAAAAAATAAATAAATAAAAATTTCATAAGTCCTTTATGTGAGTTCTCAAGACTGAGGTTAGTGGTTTTTAACTTAGGTGTTATTTTTTTGAGTGATTATTTTAACACAGATTGAAACAGAGGGATTTTTTATGCACACAAATGAGTCAAAATAAAATGATATTGGGAAGTATAAAGTTTTGGTACATTAAGTAATGATGATAAAAACTGGCTTATAAGAATTCAAACTGCATTTTGTGTGATTATTCTATAGCTAGGAGCTGGAGAAGGAGAGTACCCACACAGTGGGAGAATACGAATGAACACCTACGCAAACGTCTGCTACGAGAACAGAACAACCAACAGGCTGGATGATGGAAAGAAGCAACGCGAAGCACCGATCATAAGTGGTGCTTAACTTTAGGAAGCCGAAAGAACACCACGACTCCATGTCTGCCTCTGACAAAGGTAAATTACTTTGCTATAATCATGTTCATGAGCTGTCTTGGGGCTGCCAGTCAAGGCCTGCCATTCATCTAAATGAAATAACAGCCTTGAAAATGTTAATTAGATGTTACAGCCTGATCAATACTGAAGAGCCTTTGAGTTGTTCCTTTCTCTGATTTCCCCTGAAATGTCCACACATGTTTATAAGAACAGCAGCCACGGAATTGTGATGATATCCAAAGGTCAGCCTGCTACACAAACCCCTTTGAAATCTTGAACTGTGTCGTCACATATGCCTAAATGTAAACCTTCTGATTACCTGACTGTGAAATATTTCTACAATATCAGTGACAAATGTTACATCATTAGAAAAATTAGCTTGGTCTTACATCAATAGAAAATCCATTTTCTGAGAATAACTATTTTCTAAATTGAAGCTACTATGGAATATTGATTTATTTAGGTAAAATAAACCCTATTTGTGATGTTCTAGTTGGGCCATGCATAACTCTAAAAATCACTGTTTCATCCTGTAATACAACTAAAGTTCTTCAATTTGAAATTCATTCCCAGACTTTAGGTCTCGGATACAGTCATCTTGGGACAGGTAACATGTTAGGTCATATTTTTCATTTGTTGCCAATATGAATGAGTTGATCAAATCTTTCTTCATGAGTGGTTTGGAAAGAAGCTCTGAGGAGGTGGGTATAGAACAAGTATAATTTACTTGTGAAATATAAAAAATAGACTAGGTGGAAGAGCTGTGTGCATGTATGTTAACACCAAACTGATACTCATTGTGATGTGAGACTACAATGCACCAATAAAAACATACAAAAAAAATAGACTAAATGTGCAATGTGTGCATGTATGATGTTCATACCCTGACATATATCAAAATGTATAATTACAATGCACCAATAAATGAACAACAACAACAAAAAAAAACTCGGTGGGAATGCTAATTGTGCTAATTGTTCCAAAACAACAGAACAATATAAGTTTCTGCCTATAATTTCCTTTCATTTTGGAAATACATATGTGTGTGTGTTTGTGTGTGTGCATGTATGCATGTATGTATGTATATATCAACATTCTTCTTAAGAAAACAAGAAAAGAAGTTTGGAGTAGTGGTGCACACCTACAGTATTTGGGAGACTGAGACAGGAGGATTGCAAGTTTGAGATCATCACATGGTAACTTAGTGAGACCCTGTTTCAAAATTAAAAAAAAAAGACTAGGGAGTATAGCTCAGAGGTAGAAAACCCCTAGGCTCAATCCCAAGTACCACACAAAAACAAAAAGGAAGAAAGCAATGGACAGAATAGAATAATCTGTTGGTAATATATTATTTTACTATATCCAAATGACTTGAGCCCAAACTACTGATACTTAATCTCTACTTCAAAAATATGAAAAAAATTAAAATATCTGTAATTGATGGAAAAGGAAGAAAAGTTCATATACATTTTAGATGGGCACTTTAGAAATGTATTAGTATTTAGTAGTATTGTTACCAAAAAATGACAAGCTTGAGTCCTGGGAATAGGTGCATGGAATCTTAATCACGTGATTGGTGAATGTTGTTAATTGAAGTATTCTTAAGCTTATAGAATTTCTGGTTCTCACCAAAATATTAAAAATTGTTGTTCAGACCTGGCTTTCCCACAGATGATCATTTTAAAAGCATTGCTTATGCTCATTTTCTACCTCATTTATCTCTTTAACTTGCTGTGTTCTGGTTTTTTCCCCACCACTAAGCTGAAACTTCTCTCAGTAATGTCACCACTGATGTGTAACCTGACAAATTCAGTAGATGCCTTCCAGTATCCATTCTGTGCCACTTGATGCTATTATGTCTCCCTCCTTGATATTCCCTCTTTCTGTTATTTCTGTAACCCTCTATTGGTCCCATTTTCTCTTAGACTTTTGCCACTTAAAAAAAAACAAACCTCAGATTCCTTCATGGGCTCCTCTTCCTTTTGACATTCACTACACACAGGTGTACATCAGAATTTCACTTTCCATTCTTTACAATATCTATCTTTCATCATCATCATCATCATCATCATCATCATCAATCTCTCTATTCCTAAATGATCATACCCACTTCTAATATTTATCATTTATAGTGATTGTTCTGATCAGGGAAACAGAGCCCACAAGATCAGCGCCTCTGAGTCCAGAAGTCAAAACTGTCTAGTGAATGGAATGATGGAATCACAGCATCTTGTCTCCGTATCCTACGACAGAGGGTTGCTTCAACCCATCACTGTGTGTCAGGAATTGTAAGAAAAAATGCACATGGAAGGTTATATGAAATAAATTAAAAGGTCCTGATATTCTACTTGTCTAGCACAAATCTACCCTTAGGAGTGATGGAATAACCATTTGCTAATTGCTTGGGTCTGTTAAAAATCATAGACATGTCCTAGTGTCACTGAAGAAGAAGAGGAGAAGAAGAAGAAGAAGAAGAAGAAAAGAGACAAGAATTGATCCTGTTGCAGAGGTCATACAAGAAAACTATAGACATGTCCTAGTGTCACTGAAGAAGAAGAAGAAGAAGAAGAAGAAGAAGAAGAAGAAGAAGAAAAAGAAGAAGAAGAAGAAGAAGAAGAAGAAGAAGAAGAAGAAAAGAGACAAGAATTGATCCTGTTGCAGAGGTCATACAAGAAAACTGTGAAGCTTTAAAGCTTTTCATTTCCTTGTAACTACTACCATTACCTCTTCAATTTTCAAATTGAGTGTTTGTCAGTATTAAGTCAAAGAGACATACTGCTCATGCTACACTTTCATCATATTCTGTAAGGGTACATGATGAAGGCATCTTAGAATGTTCTCTTTAGAGTGAATCTTTAGGAAATTAATGTAAAAATGATGTTCTCAGTATATATGTTCCTCACTTAAAGGAACTCATAGATTGCGGCCACTCAGACTGTATTCTCCAATGATCTATGGGTCACCATTGAGCTGTGGATCAATATGACTAAGTTACATGTTTCTCCTAAGGCTGATTATCCCAAGGGAACAGTTAATTTGGGAAAGGAAGTAATAGGAGATGAACATATATGCTTCCCCTTGGGGCCTGGAAATAAGTAAGTAGTAATACCATTTTTAATTTAAAGTACCAGAATGTAATAGACAGACACCTTTTCTCAGAAAATCGCACTCTACTCACTAAACTTTCTCAAACATGTCCCCTATTCTCAGCCACGCTGTCTGTGTTGATGTGTGCTTGTGACTACCTGAACCAGACAAGCCCAGAGGAACAGTCTGCAGGAAAGAAAGGAAGAAAGAAAGAAAGGAAGAAAGGAAGGAAGGAAGGAAGGAAGGAAGGAAGGAAGGAAGGAAGAAAGAAAGAGGAAACCAGAGTTCCAGAGTGTGGGTTGAGATCTTCTGTGATGCCATGCTCTCTCCCATGTGGTCTTTGAGACAACATTGTATCCTTTCATTAAAAACCATCCTTTGTTTCAACTATTTTGCCTTGGAATATATATTTGCATTTGTTGCCAATTACTCACCTGCCTATAAACTCATTTCATCTAAGAAGAGCTTGTTCCATCTTTCAAAAATTGTTCCTTTCCCTTGCTCCTCAGTCTTTCTCTACTCCTATAACTTCTGTGGAAAGTGCTGTATTTTTATATGATCCTAATGACAATCAACTAGCTCCAGATGTTGGCACCTGGCTAGGTCTAGACCAATTGCTACCCTTCCCTGGTATTTTTTTTTTTTTTAGTTTGAGAGTAAGGATTACATTAGACTGTTCTCTCTAGTGACATTTTTTTTTTCAAACATACAACTCTCAAAAACGCAAGCATATTTCCCAATAATTTTGCAGCAAGAGACTGTGAAGTCAACACATGATTCTCAATGAAAGGAGAATGCTGAAGGTGTTCGTGTTGTTGCTTCTAGCTGATCCTTAGACTAACTATATCATTGACCCTTTTTGCCCTTTAGTTGTTAAAACTTTTCTTACAGTCTCTAAGTCAATTATTCCCATATATGCCTAAACTTATTTAAATTGGGTTTTGATTACGGCTGTCTGATTTAGAAAATAAAAATGCAGCTTCCAATTATATTTGAATATCATCTTAACAATGATATTGCAAATTTGGGAGATACTTATACTAAAAGTTGTTCACTGTTTACCTAATATTCAAATGTAATGGAACATCCCATGTTTTATCTGGAACCTTATACTTACAGTCAAACTAATTCAGTTGCTTTCTGTGACTTGTAACCAGAGAGAAATATTTGATATCACACTTTAGCTACACATCCCTATTCCAATAAAAAAGACCAATGGAAATAATTTTGTGCTGTATAGGAAAACTTGTATAGCCTAAATATCATCCTATAGCTCAGATTCTTTCCTATACAACTTTTGGAAGTTTCTCTCTGGAGTGCAAATATAACTCAAAAGCAGACCCTCTAAGAGAGCCAGGAGCCTTAATGTGTATTTGAAGGTAAGGCTCTGGGAAATGGATTTAATGCTCTCTCAAAGTTGAAATTCAGGAACCCTTGAGTGACAAAGCCAAAAGAGAGTTTCTAGACAAATCACTTCATCTCGCTTCTTCTGTCTTCTTATCTTTAAACTGTAGGTAATATTTCTTTCCAGTCTTCCAGAAGTGTCACAGTGATTAACGTTTATGGACTCCATTGAAGATTAAAATTCCATTTCTTGTTAAGCATTAGCAAGATGGCCAATGATATATAATTATGATATGTACTTCTTGTAATCTCATAGCATGCATGTTTTCATAATTTTAATAAGAATTTCAGTAAAAGAAGGAGGCTCAGTTCTTGCTTTAATTGGATAAAATGCTTTGCTTTGGAATCATAGCCATAGGAAAGATTACTTGGAAAAAGAAATGAAAAGATGTAAATATTTTCTAATATTTAGGCTATAAGCAATTCTTCTTCATAAAAGTCTCATTGTTCTTAATCATGAATTGTCAACTGTTTTCTTTTCAAATGAGGCCTACCATTAAGATTGTTTTTGAAAGCATGCATTAGGAGAGAGGGCTGGGAAGTTCCTATAATTTTCAGTTCATGTTACTCCTTGAGTACTGTCACTTCTCTATATAAAGCTATAGAAAGTGAACATTAGCCCTTTAAAGGAGTCACATTTCAAGGATCAGGTGGGAAAGACAGAAGTGTTGGATGCACCTCACTGCACTGCTGTTCATCCCCAACACTTTGCACAATGTGAGAATGTTTAATAATTCCAACCCAACCTACAGATAAGAATCTCTGGTGTCACATCACAACTGACAGTGCTGGTGTGAGATTTGCAGTAAAACAATATTCCAGCTGTAGCTTTCATTTACAGAAATAAAACAGCAGAAGTGGAGGGAAAAGGGCCAGGAGAAGATAAGCACTTTCATCTTGGAATGGCACTGACATTAAATTCTAATAGCTGTACTAAAACAAGGAGAGAAAAATCCAGCGTCAAGACCTAAAACTGATGTGTATCCTATCACTGGAAATCTATTGCTCTATCTGTATTTTAGGTTAGCCAGCTAATGTTTAGTTATCCAGAGAGATCTCCAAATATAAATAAGCTCTTTTTCAAATAAAGTCTATGGCAACTGTGGGACAGGCGGCCTTATTTTTCTCCCATTAATCACTAGAAACTTCACACGGCGTGAAAGTCTCAGGGGATATTTCTGGCTGGGAAAAAGATCCTCCCTCCTCAGTTCTAATCAGTCCATCCCATCTGTAATGGCTTTAGAAAATTGTTAATGACATAAAGTGACAGTCGAAAGCTTTTTGGTCTGTCAGTGTAGGGTTACTATGAGCTCTCTAACAAACTACTACATACAGGCCTCAAAGCTGCGGCAAAATGATCTGGATTATGAAGGAATAAATTTGATATGTTAGCAATCACACGCAGGAACTGAAAAGAAAGCCTTCCTTAATACAGTTCTTTCAGGCTATAATGGGAAATACGAAGATAAATCTGGCTCAGAGACAAACCCACATAAGACTGCTGCGAGCGCACAGAATATAGATCTCCATTATGAGATGTGTAAAACACACAATGGCCTGAATAGGGAGCTAAGTATATAAGTGCAAACAAACCCGCTTTTATAGTTAGCGTGGCATTTTGAATGGAGTTTTAAGCCTAAAGGACACTATCCTACATGCAGATGAAGATGGGGAATGTAACAGTAAGTACTGTGCTTTTATATATAGAAATCTGATAAGAAAATGTTCTAGAAAATTATGAACAGAAAGCAAATTAATCCTGAATTTGGTTTTCCTCATAAAAATGGGGTCTACCTTTGCTCCCCCTAATCTAAAATGTTGTTCTTTTTTTCTTTCAGTTATGTTATCTTGCTTTGGATTTATGGAAATTTTGAACAGTGATGTGAGAATGGCTACAATTTAAAGTATCTTGTTAAATACAGCAACATGACATCACAAGGTATAATCTCGTTCCTTGCATTATATAAAAGTTCTATAAGGGGTTGATAAATAAATGCATATCTGGGAATTTGAATCGGTAAAAATAGGCAGATAATAGAAATGTAAATGGTAATTTGGGGGATTTTTTTAAAAAAAGAATAATTTTCTTCTAATGCAGTAAAAGGTTTTCTTTCATGTTTTTTTCAGTTTCTAGAATATTCACCTCATTAGAGTGTCACAGAAAGTGACAATATAAACAGTCGGTTTCCCACACATCTCATGTAGGTTGTGCTAAGGGCTATAAAAATACTATATTCTGACAATTTTACAGATCTTGAAAGATTAAGTAAAAGGTTTTATTCAGTTATATAGAAAGATTTTTTACTTAGTGGTAGAGAACAGCTAGATGATGCTATCCCCAAATCCTACTATGTTCAAAAAGATACATGAAAAGGAATTTTACTCAGTATAGAATATTTTTTCTATTAGTGAAAAAAAATGATGACCTTTAAAAGCAGGGTAATTACTTATCAATCTGAGAGAGTTTAAGAAGGGCTCTACCTGGCAAACTCCACTTTTACCAGATGGTTTCTAAAGAAACCTTCCGACTCTATGATTCTATAATTAACCATAATTTCTTTTAGATGGCTATCATTTGATAGGAATAGACAACCAACTAATATGCCCTGAATTAGACTATAGTTGTACATTAAAAACAGGGGTGCAATGGAAGGGGACCAAGAATAATTTCTCAATAGATAATTCTGATTGGGCTAGATAGTGGAATTCCAACTGATTTCCTTTGTCAAATGTTACATATTCTCTATGAGAATTGTACTTAGGACTGGGAATCACTGGCATACTGAGAGAAGTTCATTCCATTTGCCTTCGGAATGGGTCATAGATTTTAGATACCTGCACTAATTCTTTCAGGCTACTAGGGACCCACTTCATAAATATCTATTTCAGTGCTGTGTAATGATTAAATGACATCATGATGACCTGATTTAAAGAAAACGTTACACAAGGGCTTTAAATGGTACCCTGGTGGCCTAGCAGAGTTAATGCACTTTTCTTAAGTGCCCAATTCAGTTTTAATTTGCAATGTACAGAGCAGGGAATGCATCTCAATAACTCACTGTTAGCTTCATCTGATGTAAGTATATTAAGAGAGAGAGAAGTCTTTTGAAGTTTCAAAGAGCAGGTGGCAATTCTGAGTAATTCAGCTCTGCTGAAGAAGAAAAGATGGAGGGACACTGATTTTATGAAATGAAGTGTTAACTGGGTCTAAAATTGAAAATAAATCCAATTAAGACCATTTTCAAAGAAGAAGAAGAAGAAAAAGAACAAGAACAACAACAACAAAAACAACAACAACAACAACATCAAAAAACGTGATGTTCTTCCTAAAGAATATGGCTTGAGATATATGGTGCATAACAGATAGTTCATTCTTCCAAAACACAGCTAGGTTTTAAGTGTAATCCACTCTGACAGCAAATAATATCTACTTTTTTATAGCAAGGAGTGAAAATAGGAGATTGTTTTCCTAGATTTTCAATGTATCTGATATCACAGAATTATATATAAGGACAGCAGATTGCAATTAAAAACTGATCTGTTCTTATATTCATGAAATAATTTTAGTAAAAATTGCCAACAAACATTATCATTTTATATGAAGTTTAATATTGTTAGGTCCAATTCTATGATTATGTTGGGCATAGAAAATGATAAGAAAATATGAGAATGAGCGGGGCGTGGTGGCGCACGCTTGTAATCCCAGTACTTTGGGAGGCGGAGACCGGAGGATCCGGGTTCACGGCCAACCTCAGCGCGCATGCGAGCGCGCACGATCGCGCGATCTCTCTCTCTCTCCTCTTTCTCCTCTCTCTGTCTCTCTCTCTCTCTCTCTACCTAGTGAGGCCCTCCACAACTTCGTGAGACCCGGTTTCAAAATAAAGCATAAAAAAAAATAGGGCTGGGGGTATAGCGTGGAGGTAGAATGCCCCTGCGTTCAATCCCCGGTACCGCAAAAAAAAAAAAATATATATATATATATATATGAGATATATATATCTCATTCTCATATATATATATATCTCATATATATGATATATCTCATATATATATATCATTCTCATATATATATATGAGAATGAAATTGAAGATGAATGGGGGAGATCTTTTTTTTTGGTGCTGGGGATTGAACCCAGGGGCAGTGTACCTTGGAGCTACACCCCCAGCCCTACAGCCTAATTTAATTTTTATCTGGCAACAGGGTCTCACTAAGCTGCTGAGAGCCTCAGTTAGTTGCTAAGGCTGGTTTCAAACCTGTGATCCTCCTGATTCAGCCTCCCAAGTACTGGGATTACAAGTGTGTGCCACCACCCCGGGCTTAGGAGAGGTAATTTTGAGAGTAAAGGTTAAAAAAAAATCTGGTATTCAAAAATAATTTGGTCAAATGAATAAATCAATTAATATAAACATGAAAAATGTACTAATCATCATCCTTCAATCATCTTTAAATTATTGCATATATGAGCACATGTATAAAATTCTTAAGTCTAGAAATAACCCAGTAGAAGCATATTTCAATACAAGTATATATAAAATACAAACTCAATATATGATACAAGAACACTTTCAGACTAACAAGCAGGCAAAGGATTCTGGAAGTCATTACAATGTGAATTTGAAGAGAGAGAACTCTTGTGTTATACCTCTGGGTTCTAATCAAAACTCTTACGCTTAATAGTTATATTGCCTTGAGCAAATCACTAAGTTTTCTTCAGTCCCCTATTGACAAGTTGGGGAGTATAATGGTACCTACATTGTTGGGTTGTATAAATTAATGCAGATAATAAATGTAAGTCATTTGGAAGAATAGCTTATGGCAAACCAGAATAAATGCTAATAATTGTTATTATTTAATGGATGCGATTGGAACAATTGGTTAACCACATAGGAAGCGACAGTTCCCCTCTCAGGCCTTACATAAAAACTAAAAAAGGATAAAGAGTAAAATGTAAAGAAGAGAACTATAAAAGAAATAAAGAAAATATACTTGAATATTTGTAATAATCTTGTGTTGGGGAAAGCATGACACAAATTGCTACTCCTGTGGGACACTGTTGAAAATTTTAAACTTTTGATGGAAAGAATGTGTATAAAAATAAAAGACATATGGCAGAACAGAACAATATTCACAGTGGATAATACAAAGGGTCGTTATAAGGTAGATGGAGAGTTCCTACCATTGATGTTTTTAAGGAACAAAGTATGAACACGGACGTTATCCATTCTAATTCCATTCCTCTTTCTATCTGCAGAGCCTTTTCAAACACTATCTTGTGTAACTTTTTCCCCCACATCAAGGAACCAGCTTAAATGTTACTTCAGCAAAAAGGCCTTTTCTCATCTTCATCTAAGTTATGTTTCCCTAGATTTCCTTCCCTGGGCATTTGTTTCTGCCATAGTACTTATCCTCTATTACATATTTGTGTCTGTTGGCTTGGCCCCTCCCCATTTGACAGTAAGTTTGTGGGAACATGCTATATAGTGTGTGCTGTTCTGTAGTAAGTCCCTGACATGTAGCAGGTATTGAAACAGTGAAAGTGAATATTATAAAGGGTCCCGTATATCACATTGAGGCATCTTTCCTGCATGTCTAAAGTAGTCATAGAAATAGTTGAAGCAGGATAAATCCTTCCGGGCTTCAATGAAAGAATGAACTGGAAGGGACTGTGCTTGCAGGCCAGGTGGTTCACTAGAAAAGGGATTGAAACAATCCAAGAAATGGTGAAGATCTAAAGTAAGGAATTTTAATGGAGATGGAGGAATGATTCCAAAGATATTTAAAATTTGACTATTTTAACTGTAGTGGAGTGTATATACTGAGAAATAATGAGGAAAAATTTGATTCCAGATTTTAGAGCAGATTGTAAACCTTTAATGCTACGTTGAGACATTTGTAATTCTTTCTTTAAGTAGTATAAAACCAATTAAAGTTTTTGAAAATAAGATTTTGTTTGTTTTTCTTTCTCTCTGTTTATTTGTATGTTTTAAATCATCTTGACTGTGAGGACTAAGTTTTTGGGACTTAAATATTAAACTTCTAAGGACGAAAGGAAAGTTGAATTTTCAGTTTACAACTCTTTCCATTCAGCCATAAGTCTCTAAGACCAAGTTCATCTTAAAAAATAAAATTGGGAGTCCTGATAATCATTGTCAAATGAACTTCCTTTACTGTTATTATTACCACTATAACCACCACCAACAACACTTATAATGGCAGTGGTGACAATGTCAACATTTATTGAGCAATTATTATGTATAATTATTATATATGACACTGTAGTAGATATGTGGGTACATAGAAATCTGACATACAGAAATCTAAGAAATGTGCATTTTTAAATATAAAATTTAAAATGACACTAGTCATGTGATAAAATAAGTGTTAGGAAAAGTTATTGCTTCTGTAAATTGAAGAGAAAGTTGACCATAGATTGAAAAGTCTTTAGGAAAAGCTTCATGGAAGAGGTCAGATGGGGACATTGGCAGAGAGAGAGAGAGAGAGAGAGAGAGAGAGAGAGAGAGAGAGGAGATACCATTCCATGACCTGTCCTAAGGACAAGAAGACAAGTATACAAATATCACTGTTTTGAGCAGATCATAGAATTCATAAAGAGGAATGAAAGAAGTATTCAGAGAGCCAGGTGGAAACAGATTGTAAGGTATCTTTAGTGCTAAATTAAGGATGGTTTATTTGTAATAAAATTATGTTGGCTTATTTTGAGGAAGTGGAGAACCATTTACAAGTTGTGAGCAGAGTAGCTACTTGTGAAAAGTTGTTGGAAGATAATGAACATGATGAACATGTTCTGGGTGAACCTGAATGGCTGGAATTCAGGTTGATGGGACCAGTACTATAAATTTTAGGAGATAAAAATGAAAACCTGATTTGGGAAAAGATAGAGTTTGACATGATACTATTTTCTTACCTTTTAGTATGAAAACATTTCAAAATAAAAAATGTATTGAGAAGAACATAATGAACCTCAAAACATTCACCCACCACTTCAAAAATTATCAATTCGTGACCAAGCATGATTTCATCTAAATTCTTACTTACTTTAACTCCAGATTTTTCAAAGTCAGTCATCATTACACACACACACACACACACACACACACACACGTATACACATACATATATGTATATATTTGAATATGGATTTTTTTAAAAAATAAGGGATAGTTATCCAGGTGTGGTGACACATGCCTGTAGTTCCAATACTTGATAGGCTGAGGCAGGAGAATCACAGGTTCAAGGACAGCCTCAACAATAGCGAGACTCTCAGCAACCTAGAGAGACCCTGTTTCAAAGCAAAAAGTAAAAAAGGGCTGAAGGTGTAGCTCAGAGGTAGAATGCCCCTGGGTTCAATCCCCAGTACAAAAAAACACCATAAAGGATGATTTTAAAATAATACCATTATCATACTTAAAATTAAAGAAATTTTAAACATTTCCAAACATATAATGTTCAACTTTATACAATTTCATGTGAAATTTCTTGGTAATTCATTTCCTTAAATCATTACCTAAATAAAAATTCAAAGAATCATTTTTTCTATTCTTTTCAATTGGTCAGTAATATTTTTGAAATCTTTTTCAATGTTTAGTTTCATTTTCCCCTTCTTTTTTCCATGAAACTTATTTACTAAAGAATATACATAGTTCATATTTTACTGACTGCATACTCATGACAACATTTGCAATGTTTTTCTGGCTCTTGTGTTTCCCAGAATATTACAGTGAAATTAAAAAGGTTAATCAGATTTAGGTCTGATTTTTTGGCAAGAATTGTTCATAGGTTGTGTACTATTGGGGGAACATAATATTTGGTTGTTCTTTTTTTGTATTTGTAACATTATAATTCGAGCATTCACCTTCACTTATTAACTAACTAGAAAGAACTCCACACCAATAATTAATTATCTTAATTAATATTTTCATATAGAAAATTCAGGATAAATGTTTGTTACCCTTTATATAACAGTTTGCAAACTGACATAGTCCTTAGCATTCTTCTAAGGTGACCAATGAGTATTCTTTCCTTGTTTTTTAAGAAGTATTACTAAATCATGGATTAAAACATGTTTGATATATTTCAATCTCTTACAATCATTCTTATTTATGTTCAAATTTCCTATTGCTATTCATTGGGAAACTCTTTAATTTTACTTTCAAGGCTTTTTGATACTACCCTACAACCCTTAAAAGATTTCTAACACTCTTTTATTTCAACATGTCCTAGGTTCATCTTTTAAATGTTCTACCCAGAATCATCCATTTCTCCATGGGTCTTTTATTCTTTGTATTATTTAATGGTATTTAGAAACCACAATTTGGGTGACAGAGGTGCTGACTACAGAAGAATCTGACATTGCTTTTACGTGTTTTCAGAGGACAAAACTAAGAAATGTGTATCTTTAAATATAAAATTTATTATGCATTAAAGAAAATACTTCCAATTCTGATTCAAAAGTATTTTTCTAAGGTTGTTGTTCCTAAATTTATTTCCTGTTTCTCTCATGTCAGCAATCCTTGTTTTTTATGACCCTCATATAAATCCTCATTTGTTTTCCCCTCACTACAAATACAATGCTCTCATAATATCTATGTCACTGCTACATACAATACAAACTCTCAAACTACATAATCATCTTTCAAGTTTTTTGTATGAAAATATATACAACGAAGGATACACAGTTATTGTTTTAAAGCCTCTAGAAATAACTCCCTTTTCTATATTATACCTCCTGTATCTTCATGCATGCATTTCATATATTTTAGTAATAATAAGTTTATAATGTGTGCTTATAACTTCTAAGGCTAGGTTTCCCTAAGTTTTCTCTTTTTAAGGGTTATCCTTTTTCAAGATATTGTTATTTTTCCCCAGTTGAACTCTGTTTAGCTTCAGGGAAAAAATGAACTAATGATGTTTTTATTGAAATTGATCCTTCCTTCCTTCCTTCCTTCCTTCCTTCCTTCCTTCCTTCCTTCTTCTCTCTCTCTCTCTCTCTCTGTCTCTCTCTCTCTTTCTTTCTTTTGCAGTACTGGGAATTGAACTCAGGGGCATTCTACCTCTGAGCTACACCCCCAGCCCTATTTTTTATTCTTTATTTTGAAACAGGGTCTCACTAAGTTGCAGAGGGCCTCACTAAGTAGCTGAGCCTGGCCGCGAACAGGCGATCCTCCTGTCTCAGCCTCCTAAGTACTGGGATTAGAAGCGTGTGCCACCACGTCCAGCTTGAAATTGAACTTTATGATGTTAAGTCTTCCTGCTTGCTTTACCCTCCTGCCTTCCTTCTCATCTGACAAGATGTGACAATATTTATCTTATTTATATTATTTTCAAGACTTCTTTTGTACTGCTACTGAATAATCTGTAAAATTAGAAGTTAAATACTTCTGTGACCCACATTAACTAAAAAAATTCCTAAAGTATATTCTAGAAAATGTCATTCTTGAGAAAATGCAGGGTAAATTAGTTATAAAGAACTCTCTCTAGCACAGAAACCTGTGTAAATGTGGTCAACTTTCTAAAGCCAGAATCACTGAGTGAGTCCACTGAGTGAGTCCATTGGCTAGTGGCCACATTGTTTACTGGGATTATAGGCCAGGTATGCACCACCATGCCTAGTCATTATGTATAATTATAATCTTCCAATAACAAAGTAAAACAGGAGTAATGTCCAAATTCCTTATCATTAATGACTTTACTATTGCCTCAGCCTCAACTCCTACAGGCCCCTCTTCTTCTTAATAGTTCATCATAAAAGGTTGAAATTTGAGAGAAGAAGATTCACAATACTAAGTGTTATAGTTGGATGTAAAATGTTCCCAGATCTCATGCTCTGGAGGCAAATATTTTGAAGGTGGGGTTACTAGGTAGGGGTCCTTGAGGGCGTGGCCTGGTACAGTGTTTCCTGGGCAGGCTCTTGCAGCTTCCAGCTCTCCTGTCTCCCCTGCTGCCACGAGCTGATAACAAGCTCTCTCCTTCTCCTCTCTGCTTCCTGTCATCATGTCCTAAGGACTTGTAGCCCTGGCTCCTGCCTGGCAGCTGGCAAAAATGGAATAAACGAATAAGCAAATAAATATTTTATCTCCTAAGTTGTGGTCACAACAACAGCTGACTGAAACACTGGAGGTGAAAGGTATTGAGGGAATAGAGGAGGAAATTTGGGGGAAAGGGCCTTTTCTCATGTGCTTCCAAAGAAGGAGGTCAGTTTAAAGGGGAAGAGTTAAATAAATTTTGCCTACTGTTCTCCAGATTTAATGTGTATTTGATGGTCAAATACTAGCAAATTTTCCACAATTTCAGATGTTAGAAGTACAACAAAGAGTTACAAAGGAAGAAGATGGGGCTTTAATTTAAAAAGTAATATAGTTGAGGAAAATGTTTTGCTAGTCCTAAGGAAAGGGACAGGAGAAAGGAACAAATTACAGAAGCACTAAAGAAAAAAATAATTAATGGAATAGAGTACTAGAAAAGGATATTTGTATATGTGTATGTGGTGTGTGTGTTTCTGTGTGAGCAGTAGGACTGATAGGAAAGAGAAATATCGGATTAGGGTAGTATCTTGATTTCACATTCAAGTCTTTGAGCAATAGGTCAGGTTCATGGGCTACTAATGTTTAATATCCCTGTATACCTCTCCTGCGTCCAGATCGAGAATGTTTTTTCTTTTCATTATAAAATCTTATAGATCCCAGTTGTCTTATATGTCCAAAAATGTAAAAAGCACTTCATTTCTCATCCTCTATAGCTCTGTGAACACCCAGAGAGGCAGAAAACCTTCTTAGGATTACTCATGGCAAAAAAAGACTATTTCCTTTATCTTGTGTATATAAAACTTATGTTAACATTCTCTCTCAAAATAGAACTGGCCATGTATGCTTTTGACTGTTCTTATGAACAAATGTATGTCATCGTCTTTTGTTCTGAGTATATTGGCAATGTGGAAATACATTTACAAGGTGAAGAGACACATGGGGTACTTCTGAGAAAAACTAACCTGCCATGTATTACTGTGCAGTTTTCATAAATCCTTGTTATGAGGTCAGGCCTCCAAGAGGGCAAAGGCCACAGATTTCTTCATAAAGAAATAATCACATTATTTAGATTTTTAGTAGAAAATTATTTTCTTACATATAATCTTTGAGAAGTTGGGCTTCTAGATGATCTTTGAAATGAAAGTTAAGTAAAAATAACAGGAGGCCTCCTCTGTACATCGTCATCAAAGTGTTCCAAGGTTTTATTTTGCCTGGAACATCTCTTGTATGTGATTCTTATTTCTTAGCTTGAAAATGTACTTAAGAAAATCTTTTGTTCCCAGTACCACCAAATCTTCCTTTTAGCACTGACCTGCTCATACAATGTGTTTAGCACCTGCTCAGAAGATGTGTTTGCACATCGTTGGTACTTTACAGTGACATCTATGTCCTCATCAAGGAGACTGTCATAGAATTCGAGATGTTAACATTTTTCCATCCGTGTGTGTGAAAGTGACGTTTCCTGTTAATTTTGTTCTCTTGCTGAATTCTCTAAGCAAAAGCCTTCTGTGGGAGGCAGGATGATGTCATTATAGTCATAGCATAAAATTTTCAACCTTTAGAATGAGACATATTGTGGCATATATTTCACTACTTTTAAAAGCAGTGAAACAAAAACTTGGAGGATGATGATATCAATTTTATATTTTCAAGTGCAGGGGTTTCTAGGGCCCAGAGAACGACTCCAGGACTCATGTTTCCCCTGCCACATGATTTTTCATTGTAGCCTCAGGAGAGGCAAGCCCATTCTTGGTTACTTGCTTTTGTGAGAATAGAGACTTGGCTATTTAATTTCAGAGGCATAGAGAGTTTGTGCAAACAAAATAGTCTATCAATGACTGCTTTTGAGAAAAAAGTGGGCTATTTTTAGTAAATGTAATAATTGTGATTTAAAAATGAAAGAAAATCAGACTTCTAATTTCAGCTCTATATGAGTCAGGGTTCTCCAGAAAATAGAACCAAAAGACAATGATTATATATATATATATATATATATATATTCCTAAATATCTCTCTCTGTCTCTCTCTCCCTCCCTCCCCCCTCTTCTCTCCTCTCTCTCTCTCTCTCTCTCTCTCTCTCTCTCCTAGTGAGAGATGGAGAACTAAGAAAACCATTGTGTAATTCAGTTTAATTCTGGAGGATTGAGAAACATGGTAGTTGATGGTATTATATTTGGTCCAACTCCAAAGGCCTGACAACCAGGAGCTCCAATGTTCAAGGCAGGAGAAGAAGATGACCCGGCTCAAGGAGAGAGTGTGAATTTATCCTTCTCCCTTTTTGCTCTATACAGGTTCTCATTCCAGGGTTTGAATGATGACTGCCCACATTAGTGGGTCAGATAATCTTTACACAGTTTACTGAATCAAATGCTAATCTCTTCTACAAACACCTCCCTACACACACACAGAAATCATGTTTTACCAGCGATTTATGAATCTCTTAGCCCAGTGAATTTGATGCCAAAATTTATCATCACAAAGTCTGATGTGTGAAAAGGTTGGAAGTTGTCACCCCTATCCCTACTGCCAGAATATTTAAAAAAAATGAAAATCAGTTACTTTTATTGAACCCATTATAGAACTGAGGTTCCAGGGGGAAACTACCATGATGAGATCCAGAAATATAAAAAAGTCGAGTTATAATCCGACTGTCTTTTCCTCCAAAAGAAGTCACTGGACTTGTAACTTGATAAGAACTCTTAAATGATCCATCCATACCACACCTTGGTAACTTTCCAAAAGAATGAAATTCAGAATACTATAGTGATACATTAATGTCCATGTATATAGCAGGCATAATTCACAATAGCAACCTAGGTGTTTGTCAACAGATGAATGGATAAAGAAAATGTGGTACACATAAACAATGGAATTTTACTCAGCCATAAAGAAGAACAAAATTATGTCATTTGAAGGAAAATGGATGGAACTAGAGAAATGTATGCCAAGTGAGATCAGACAATCTCAGAAATTAAAGGGTTGTATATTTTCTCTCATATGTTGAAGCAAGAGAGAAAATAAGAAACAAAAGGGACCTCAGATAAATGGGGAAACCAGTAGAATAGTGGGAGGGGGTTGGGAGAGAGAGAGGTAAAAAGGAGATTAGTGAAGAAGACAGATTAAATAATGCTATGTCTATATATGAAGATATCACTACCAATCTCACTAACATGTACAGGGTGCTAGAGTGGGGTGAGACCTGGAGGGAATCACACCAAGTGGTATGTGCATGTGTGTTTGTATCACCTCGAACCTCGCTATGATGTATAACTACAATGCACCAATAAAAATATATTAAAAATGAAAAATGTGGTCAATATTATCTATCATTAGGAAATCCTAAATTAGAAGGACACTGAAATATCACTATGCACCTGTTAGAACAAGTAAAACTAAAACAGAAAAAAAGAAACAAAAAGCTAACATTATCAAATGGTGGTAAGAATGTGGAGCCACAGGAACTTACATTCATTATTTTGGGGAATGCAAAATGGTACAGTCACTTTGGAAGGTGGTTGTATAGTTTCTTGTGATGCTAAACATAATCTTACCACATGATCCAGCAAATTGGGCTCCTAGATATGTGCCTACCTTTTATATAAACTTATTTTCACACAAAAGCCTACACATGAATATTTATAGAAACATTAGTAATTTTCACCCAAACCTAGAAACTACTAATACATTGATTTTTTAACAGTGAATGGATAGTCTGTGACATATTCATACAATGGAATGTTATTCAGTGAAAAAAATAAATGATCCACCAAGCCATTAGAAGACATGGATGAATCTCAAATGCTTAATTTTAAGTGAAAGAAACTAGTCTGGAAATGTTACATTCCATTCAATGCCAATTATACGATATCTAAAAAAGGCCAAGCTATAGAGATGGTGAAAGATCAGTGGTTGCAGGGAAGGAAAGGGAAAAGTGAATAGATGAAAGTACAGGGGATTTGCAGTGTGGTGAAACTATTCAGGATGATATTGTAATGTTGGAAATGTAACATTATGTGTTTGTCAAAACCTAAAGAGGAGTACAGTGCAAAGAGTAAAATAATACTGGCAAAAAATTAATTTATTTAGGAGTTTCTGAGACCTTGGGATAGACTTCAATACCTCACAAAAATAAAATCTTGAATATATACGAGACAATTTCACTGGAGTTGGTGGAAAGAAGAGATATTGACTTGTGTAACTTTGGAAATGGGGAGTCTGTGAGACTAAATGCTAAAGAACTGTGCGTAAGCACTGTACTGTGGTGAATATAGTGTTTTTCTGTGGGAGTTTGGGTTAATAATTCTACTACTGCTATACATGCACACTGGAATAAAATAATTAAGTTAATGGATTGTAGGAGCCAGGTTTTTTTCTGTTGGATGAGAATTTATAAATAAGCAAATGGAGGAAGCTCAAATGATCAGTTTGATAGTAGATTAGAATTGGAGACATCAGTATAAACACATGTTTAGTTAACATAGATACAGATGATTATAAATACAGTAATATTCATAGATATCTGTAAATACAACTATTATTCTGCACAGATTTCTTTGCTTTGTTGGCTGAAAATCCTTAAAAATTACACTCCACTGAAAAGAAAGTATACCCAGTACCCATATTATGGTTTCTAATACCAGTCTCCAGTAAAAGGAACCAGCATTCTATAAAGCAATGACTGTTTATTGGTCCAGGGCAGGAGATCTATAAGATGCACCTGGATCATCTTATAGCTCCAGAAATTAGGAAAATGGTAAACTTTACACACATACACAAAAGTGTGAAAACACACACTGATTAGAAAATGTCAAAAGAACATAAAATCCAACAGAAAGAACTTTCAACCATGGTAGGAACATAAGCAGAGAAAGTAGAATTGGTTTTGAAAAAGTATAAAATAAATACCTATGAATCTTTACTGATTATAAATCAATGATTGAATAAGTATAGAAATGAGGAGAAAAAGATGGAGCTAGCTAGATCCCTTGCAGAAGAACTCCGAATAATTTGTGTAGATGCTTCACTCTCATGGAGATAGAGCATAATTCCTTAGTATTTTAATGAAGTGACTCCCTTTCAAAAAGTACAGTATGGAAAGGGACAAAAGTAATCACTTTACAATGGAGCAATCTGATAAACATTGCCACAGCCAGATCATCAAGGTCAACATCAACACCGATAAGTCACATTGATATGATGCTTTACTTCTGTGATCTTCCTTCCCCAAACTCGTAACTTCAGTCTAATAATGAGGTTTATATCAGACAAATGCCACTAGAGGGGCATTTTACAAAATATCTACTCCATACTCAAAGTAAGATCATCAAAAACAAGAGAAGTGATAATTGTCAAAGTAGAAGACATGAAAACTGATATTTTGGATGGGATTCTGGAACTAAAAAAAAAAGGGTATTGGATAAAACTAAAAATATCTGAAGTACAAAATGTAAGCAGAGCCGGGAGTGGTGGTGCATGCTTGTAATCCCAGTACTTGGGAAGTTGAGACCAGAGGATCCGGGTTCGCGGCCAGCCTCAGCTACTTAGTGATGTCCTCTGCAACTTAGCAAAACCCTGTTTCAAAATAAGGAATAAAAAAATAGGGCTGGATGTGTAGCTTGGAGGTAGAATGCCCCGGAGTTCAATCCCCAGTACTGCAAAAAAAAAAAAAAAAAAAACACAAAATGTAAGCAGTCAGTAACAATGACAACCGGGTAAATAGTTTACAGAAAAGCTCTGAACCATCTTTATAATTTTTACATGAATCTGAAAATATTCTCAACAGTTTCATTAACAAAAATTTTACTTAATTCACATGAAATAGAAAAAGAGCCAAAGAATAACTAGTGTTATGAAAATATTACATCAAGAAACAAAAAATAAAAGAGGTAAAATCATTCGCATTAGGGAGAAAACTGTTTGTAGACTACTAATCAGCACAGAGATAAAAAAATTTTTCACATCTCTTCCCTATTTATTAAGATAAATAATAGAATAAACCATTTTATCTAACATTTTTAACTTCAGTTTAAGTCTGTGATTAATTTTTATCTTAAAGATCCTTAAAATTATTTGTTTTAAGTAACATTTTTTATTGCTATGGGATCAATACATATTCATCAGAAAAGTTGGGAAAATATTATAAATTATAATGAAGAAAATAGGGACAACTTACAATTGTACCACCCAAAGATGACAATTTTTTTAAGATTTTAATATTTCCTTCCCTAGTCATAACATTTTATTTTAGGCTGAGTGTGGTGACTCACGCTTTTTTTTTTTTTTTGCGGTACTCAGGATTGAACCCAAGGGCATTCTACCTCCAAACTACACCCCCAGCCCTATTTTTTTATTCTTTATTTTGAAACAGGGTCTCACTAAGTTGCGGAGGGCCTCACTAAGTAGCTGAGGCTGGCCACGGACCTGCGATCCTACTGTCTCAGCCTCCCAAATACTTGGATTACAAACCTGCACCGCCACACCAGGTGTGACTCATGCTTTTTTAATCCCAGTACTTGGGAGGCTGAGACAGGAAGATCACAGGTTCGCAGACAGCCTCATCAACTTAGTGAGGCCCTCCCACAATTTAGTGAGACCCTGTTTTGAAATAAAAAATGAAATAGTGCTGGGGGTATAGCTCACAGGTAGAATGTCCCCTAGGTTCAATTTCTAGTGCCACAAAAATTTATTGTAGTAGAATATTTTTTAAATATATAAGAATTTCTTTATTAATGTAATATTTGAAAGATTACTGAACCTCCTATGGATAATTCTGCCCCCTATTGTGTTCCAGAGTTTGAGCATAATATGTTGTTGGGTATATATTTTTGTCAAATGCAAATAACTTTACATTTAATTGTGTCAGTGAAAAAGTATCATATAAATTATATCCATATAGTGACATTTTGACTGACTGGCTGCATTTGCTAGTCAAATAAAATAAGTCAATTGAGTCTTAAAACTATCCAAACTGATTGACATCCTAGACATAGAGTCAGTTTGACTGAAAATCCTTTTCACTTGTGAAGAAATATATGCACAGCCTCAGCAACTTTGCAAGATCCTCTTTCAAAATAAAAAATAAAAATGGTTGGGGTATAGTTCAGAGATGAAATGCCCCTGGGCTTAATCCCAGCACCAAAAAACATTTTTTAAAGAAATGTTTGCAAACCTATTATTGACAGGCACTATCCTAGGCCCTGGACATGATCAGGGCTAACTGATCAATGACAAAAAGGTAGATAGTGGATGTCAGGCTGAACATTTTGCATGATAGTATGATGGAAGTCTTTAAAAGAACACCCTAAATACAGAGGTCCTTTCTGTACTTCTGTCTGAGTGATATAGAAGTCATTAGAAACAGACTCATCTGTGGAGCTACTATGTTCCTTTAAGACTCCTGCCAATGTTGGTTCAGACGCTAGGGGAAGTGCCTAATTACACAGACACATTTAGAAACAAAAAGGAAAAAATAACATAGTGGTTTTGCCCCAGCTCCATGGGTTCCAATTCTGTTTTTGAGAAAACTATTCATGACTTATCCTCATGTTCCGGTAAGGAAACCTTGCAGTATGTCTTCAACTCCCTTTGTATTCTGCAGCTTTAACTATATTATCAAATTTATCTTTCAGGGCCTCACTATCCTTGTCTGCAAAAGTAAAATAGTAGGGTTTCTGGTCTAGCAGGAAAGAAGTTTAAGAACTGCCACCTTATCCTAACAACAACCAAAAAGCTAAACAAACAAACAAACAAACAAACAGACATCAACAACTCTTCTTATTCATCAGAGAAGTGTGGTCATAGGGAAGATAACTGTTCCCAAAATTAAAGAAAGACAGGCAGATACAGGGAATCACAACTTATCAAGGTTTTTGCCCAGAAAAGTCCTCTGTGGGAACCAGTGCCAGGGTAGAGACACCAAAACTGTCACTGACAAATTGCCAAAGTCTCAGTGTGGAAAATCTAAGAGTTGAAAATGGATATAACTTGGGGTCATTTTCAGGCCTGACCTGGGGGAGGTGACTACACAACCCCAGCCCCCTCCGGCCATCCTGTCCCACTTAAAGAGGGAAAAGCAAACTGAGAAGCACTGCTAAGTTCACAGTCCAGGGGCACAAGCTCACCAAACCACCTAGACCCAATTATGAGACTGTAGAGTGCTTTACTTTCTTCTCTGTGAAGATATAACAGTTCTTAATGTGTATGTACCTAAAAACAGAGGGTTGAAATAAATTAGACAAAAACTACAAGGAGAAATAGCTGAATATACTGTTATAGTTGGAGATTTTAATACCCCTTTGTCATCAATAGACAGATCTAGAGAGCAGAAAAATTAGTAAGGACATACACAGTTGATCTCAACAGTACCATCATTCAACTACATATAATTGATATCTACAGATCCACAGACTACTTCAACAACAGTAGTATACACACTCTTTTCAAGTTTATATGGACCATTTACCAAGATATACCACATTATGGGCCATAAAACATACCCTAACAAATATAAAACAACAGAAATCATGCAATGCCTGCTTTGAGACCACAATGAAATTAAACTAAAAATCAATTACAGAAAGATAGCTAGAAAATCCCCAAATACTTGGAGGTTAAATGACATACTTCTAAATAACAATTGGGTAAAAGAATAAATCTCAAGAGAGGGTAAAAATATTTTTAGAGGAAAATTTATAGCACTGAATGTGTTATTAGAAATGAAGAAAAAAGTCTAAGATGAAGCATCTAAGCTTCCATCTTAGAAAACTAGCAAAAGAAGATCAAATTAAATCTGATGTTATCAGAAGAAAATAAATAAAATCTAGAGCAAAAATCAATGAAATTGAAAACCATACTAGGGAAAATCAATGAAATAAACAAGTACAAATTAGCCGGGCGTGGTGGCGCACGCTTGTAATCCCAGTACTTTGGGAGGCGGAGATCGGAGGATCCGGGTTCCTGGCCAGCCTCAGCTCTCTCTCTCTCTCTCTCCCTCTCTCTCTCTCTCTCTCTACTTAGTGAGAAACTCCGCAACTTTGTGAGACCCGGTTTCAAAATAAAGTATAAAAAATAGGGCCGGGGGTGTAGCGTGGAGGTAGAACGTCCCTGGGTTCAATCCCCGGTACCGCAAAAAAAACAAAAACAAACAAAAAAAATAGGGCCGAGGGTGTAGCGCGGAGGTAGAATGCCCCTGGGTTCAATGCCCGGTACCTCGAAAAAAAAAAAAGTACAAATTACTAAATTAAAGAAGTGATATTCCGTATTCTATGTTCATGAATAGGAAGACTCAATATCGTCAAAATGTCAGTTCATCCCAACTTGATCTATAGATTAAATGCAATCCCAATCAAAATCATAGTAAGTTTTTATATTTGCACACTTACCATAAAGTTTATATATATGGTGAGGCAAAAGTCTCATAATAACCAACTTACTATTAAAAGAAAGAACAAAGTCAGAGGACTGACACTACCCAAATGTATAAGGCTTATCATTAAGCTACAGTAATTCAGCACAGTACAGTGACTACAAATAATGAAAATGCCGTGTGCTTCAGAAAGCTAAAAGAAAGGAATTTGAATGTTTCATCATAATTAATAAATGTTTGAAAATATGGATATATTTAACCTGATTTAAACATTGTACAATGTACATGTGTATGATGACATCCATTAATTTGTATAATTTTATATATCAGTTAAAACATTTAAATTTACAAGAAATAAAGTAAACAGTGTGGTACTGGTGAAAGAACAGACAAATCAATGAAAGAGAATAGAGACCTGAGAAATAGACCCACATCGACATAGTCAGCTGATCATTAACAAAGGGGCAAAGGCATTGCAATCAAGGAAAGGTAGTATTTTCAACAAATGGTGGTGGAACAACTGGATATCCACATGCAAAAACAATGAATCTAGACATAGACATAGACCTTAATCCTTCACAAAAATTAACTCAAAATGGGTTAAAGACAAAATGTAAAACTATAAAACTGGAAGACAGGAGAAAACCTAGCTAACTTTGGGTACAGCAGTGACTTTTTAGATACAACACAAAAGGCATGGTGCATGAAAGAATAATTAATAAGTTGTGTTTCATTAAAATAAGAAATTCTATTCTGTGAAAAATGATGTAAAGAGAATTAGAGAAAAATTAAATATTGGAAGAAATACAAAAAGATATAACTATATCTGATAAATGACTGTCAGCCAAAATTTACTAAGAACTCCCAAAAAACCGAGAATGAGAAAACACACAACCCAAATAAAATTTAACAAAAGACTTGAATAAACTCTGATCAAAGAAGACATGCAAAGGAAAGTAACTATATGAAAATATGCCCAATATCACATGTTATCAAGAATTATGAATTAGAACAATAATGAGATACCATTACATACCTATTTAGTCAAAATCGAAGATACTGACCATGCCACAGGCTGGTGAGAGTGTGAAGCAACAAGAAATCTCATTCATTGCTGATGAGAATGCAAGATGATATTTTGGAAGACAGTTTGGAGATTTCCCACTCTCCTCATAAAATTCAGAAATTGTGCTCCTTGATATTTACCCAATGAATTAAACCATATATTCACACAAACATTTATAGCAGCTTTACTTATTCATAACTGCCAAGACTTGGAAACAACCAATATGTCCTTCAGTAGGTAAATTGATAAACTGTTACCTCCAGACAATGAGATACTACTCGTTACTAAAAACAAATAAGTTATCAAGCCATGAAAAACCACGGAGGAAACAAATGCATATCACTAATTAAAAGAAGCTACTTACTGTAGTCAGTCATATGGTTTGCCACTTCTGTTATTTGGTAGTATGTTGGTATATTGACATTCTATAAAAAGGAAAAACTATGGAGACAGTAAAAATGTTAATGGTTGTCAGTGTTTAGTGGATGAGGGAGGCATGAGTATCTGGAGAACAGATCTTTCAGGAAGGAAATGATTCTGTGTGGTACTATGATGGCGTATACATGTCATTATATGCCCACAGAATGCACCATGGCAAGAGTGACCTCTAATGTGAACTATAGACTTTGGATGACAATAATGTATCAATGTAGGTTCATTGATTGTAACAAATGTACTCCTATGGTGTGGGAGGTTGGTAGTGGGAGAGGTTGTGCATGGGTAAACAGAGGTATAGGGGAGCCATCTGTACCTCCTGTTCAATATCGCTGTGAAGCTACAACTTTTACAAGAAATACATTTTATTAATTTCTTAAAATAAAATGATGTGGCTGATTTATCTAAATAATATATTGGTTAAAAAGTCAATAAAATTATTTAATTTTTCAGAATTTTTAAACACACATTGGCATGAAACCTAAAGCTACAAAATAGGTAAAGAAAGATAAACTTTTTTATGGATTTACAATTATGCTTGCAATTTATATAATAACAAGAAAGTAGGAGATTGTTAGGTCTTAGAATATGAAATTTCTATACAATAAATCAAAGGACTTCAGGTCATAGTAGTAACTGAGAAAAAATTGAAACCCAAGATGAGTTTGGTCCATGTTACCAAGAAATCCAACAGTGTTTAAAGGAAACTTAAGCTGACATTTGAGACAAGGTGAGTTAAGGTTCAAGTGGGAAATGATTGATCTTTTTTATTGTGTAGTTTGAACTTGGTGGCCTCAAGCAGTTGTATGATGAGTTGCTTTTAATTTGTTTTTTAGGTTTGTAACCTTTCTAGCTGAGGAGCTTTATATGAAACCAGATGCTATCCTGAAAGCCAGGAGGAAATGTTTCTTCTATTCAACAGAAAACGATATAGAAGGTAAGTAATTATTGACAGTTTCTACCAGAAGCTTTAAGCAGTTTCTTTTCCTCTGTTTCCTTCTTCTTATACAGTTGCTTACAATATTATATAGCTCAGTTATTTTCTTCTGGGATAGAGCTAGTTAGTTGACATAAAATCGTAAAGAGCTAAGTGAGTAAGATTCACAGAGCAGTTGCATCCTTACCTAGATGTAATCTCATTTAGAGGGCAGGGCACAAACCACTTTCTCTTATTTGTTCACAAATCACCAACCCAGAATGCTACAGAAAAGGCCTAAGTCTGTTTGTTTATTCAGTCACTTGGTGATTACTGATTGAGCACTTACTACGTGCCAGGTGCTTTTCTGGGATATAGTATGAAGCGAAAGAAGAATCACTCTGTCCTCCTTGGAGAGTACTGTTGACTGCAAGAGATGGACATTAATGAAATAATGACTTACAATGATTAGGAATAGAAAGAGGGTACCCTGTGTATGGGTGCAATGGTAATATCTTGGCCTAGGAATGCCAATATCAAACCACTCTAAGGAAGGAAAAATCAGTTGAAGTAAAAAATTGAGTAGAAGCTAACTGGTGGAAGAGGGCAGAAAAGAGTATTCCAGTCAGAAAATATTTAGTTAAATATGTTGTCATACACAGGGCTTGAATGAGTTTATTGTCAACATATAATAGTAAGTCATAGAATAATTGTTTTTAAATGCTCCAACTGACTTTGCATTAAATATGTATTTCAAATTCCAATAATTTGAATAATTGGCTGTAATAGGAGAATGAGATCATCAGTGAGTCTTTTTCTTTTCTATTTTTCTAAATATAGTTAAAATACTTTTATATAACAGAAATATTTTACAAAAATCTAACAAAATAGTTGAATTACCTCTATTGTGTTTTACTGAACAGTTTGTATCCTTGTTCCTTTATTTAAAAATAAATTTGGCATTCAACACCTTTTTTTCAATCAATGCAAATTGATTTTTCTAAAAAATACTGCATTTTCTTAAAAGTTTCCATTTATAACTTGCCATTCAGGGCCCAGAGTCCAGCCTTATAAGGAAACGGGAGGCTGTGGCCTCAGAGGAACCTCTTGACCAGTCAGAATGCTCATTATCAGTCTAATTATCCCCTGATAATTGGCCTGCCTGTTGGAATAATGGGCTGGGATGACTGAACTCAGTGCTGACATAGTCTCAGCATCCTACACACTACATTCTAAACTTCCTAACTCTTCCTGGCATTAGGGAAGAATCTGATTCTAGCTGTTAGCCTACTCTCTTTGTTCAACATTTATCTTTCTGTGGGTACTGAAGGGCCACTCTGCTGAGACCCAGGGCGTATTACTCGTTTGTAGTAAACTTTGCAGTGTTGGTGATAAATCCTACATGAAGTCCAGCTTTCTCATTTTCTCTGTATGCAACATTGTCCAAAAAAACACTCTCCCTTCTTGGATTCTGTGAAATGTACTCATAGGATAACACCCTTAGAATGGGGTGACTTGGCTTGTTAATGCTCACCAGCATTTCAACACTTCTAGCTGACTGGCTGATGTCCAAATGAGTCTAGGGAATGGCCAAAGAAAGAAATAGTGATGGAATTTTTCAGAGGACAGGGTATTTGCTTTTGTATGTTTCTTGAAATAATTAGGTTGAATTAGGTTCAGGCTCATGGTATAGTGCTTTAACATTTCCAATTTGAGATTCAAATGTCCTCATTTTTTTATATGTCTACTGCTTCTGAAAACTTGTTAGTAGAATAAGGATGTTTGTATTCTTTAAGTCTCCTTTTTAAAAAGCTGTATAAATTCATCTGTTTAATAAATAATTTGCACACTGGCCAGAAACCAAGTGGACAAGCTGTACCCACTAACCCTTTAATACTTGGCTCCTTTGTACGGTGACCTAGCCCATTATTAGATAATGAAAGAGTGTATGAGAAAGTGGGAGATTATTTATGATGGAAACAAAATGAAACTAATGGGACAAGATTTGAAAGCTGTGATGCATGAAAGGTGCTATGCAGGCAGCTCTGGCACCATGACAAACAGAGATAAAGGCTCAGTGGGAAGCAACAGTGTGAACATGGCTATGAAGAAGAAAGAATGGATTTCCTGAATGAATCCTTGCCATCTGGTGTTTGTTTAATACACAATGAAGGTCAAATGGCTACTGATCCTTTTTTCTATAGTCCAGTGACTACAAGAATGAGAGGAATCAATGAGTTTATCGATATGTCTGGAAATGACTCACCATATGATCTGATTGAGTCAATAAAACTCAAGTAACTTGTCATTATGCTTTCAAATGCGGTTGAGATCTATGACAACAGTTCTGTATATATTTTTTTTTCTTAGCCAATTTTCAGGATAAAATGTGACAGGTACTTTTTTCAAAATGAATGTTACAAAGCATGGAATTTTTTATGTATGCATGGTTCATAAGAAAGGCCAGGAGGAAAGATTCTAAAGCAGCTGAACGTTTCTCCCATCTTCAAATAGATCTGTTAATCATTTGTTTCTGTTGAATGGTGGTGGATTAAAGAAATCTTTTTTTCCACTGTGCCTTTTCTGTGTATGAGATTGATTACACACCTATTATATGTAATTATTCCTTGGGGGCATATTAACTTTTGGTGAAATATGTTTGTTAAGCACTATATGTAAACAGCATACGCTTTGGGGGAGTCGTATGTAAGTAGAAGATATTCTTTTACATAACAGTCTTTTTACTACAGGTTGGTCCATTAATGCAATTGCACAGGATGATTCTGGAACTCTTACCTTCTGCTGCTGCTGAAGTTTCAGGGTTTTCTGTTGAGTTATTTTTCAAAGACTAAAATAAAAGATACTTTTCTCACATTAATATTTCTCAGCTGCCATGAAAACAGGGATAGGAGAAGCCAAAAATAGAGGAGCCAGCTGTGGGAGGCTGCTTTTTTTTTTTCAGGACAACTCAGAAAAGTCTTTCAAATTCATTTCATAAGGAGTGTTAATGCAAATACTGTTTCACGTGCCTGCATGCTACAGTTTGGAAGCTGATAAACACTCAAGGATGACACAGGGAATGTTGTCTGCTGTGAAGGTAGTAGAATTAATATGTTCATGTCTAGAGTAGATACATTTGGTATTCTTTCTCTCCTTTCTTTTTGAAAAGACTGTCCTTACTGAAGCTAGCTAATTAAAATAGTAGTGGGGTGATTATGAAAAAAAATTCTCTTCTTCTTCTAGTAGACTCACTGTGTTTTAGTCTAGGTGCCAAACATTTTGTTGGTGTTTTGACTTTTTTCTCCCTGAGTGTCAAAGTATTACATGCTCTTCTGACTATGTAAAAGGGGGAAAAATTACCCATCATTCTAGTGTGCAAAAGCACTATGTTAATATTTTGGCCTTTGTTTTTTCTATTAATTTTTTTCTGTATGTAATTGAGATAATAATGTAAATACAATTTTATAACTTTCTATGCTTTGCTTAACATTTTATCCAATTATTTTATGTCCATGATGCTTTCCTGACCTTCTGTTTTACCCTGATAGACTGGTCCCTTCCTCCTTTGGGCTTCTACTGTGATTGTGAGATTATATTTTAGCATAGGACCTTCAGTATGGTGCTTATATATTTTTATTCACCAGCTCTAAAATCTTGGAAAGCAAGAAAATACATTTTATGTCTTTAGCAACATATAAAATAAGTTTAATAGCCAGATGCGGTGGTGCATGCCTGTAATCCCAGTACTTGGGAGGCTTAGACAGGAGGGTTGCAGGTTCGAGGCCAACATGTGGTAACTTAGCAAGACCCTGTTTCAAAATAAAAAATAAACATGGCTGGGAGTAGCTCAGAGGTAGAATGTCCCTGGGTTCAATGCCAGTGCACAGGTAAAAAAAAAAAAGGTTTAATATCTAAAGCTGTAGACAATAGACATTTATCTGACAATTAGAAATTGCCCATCTGCTGGAGATATTAAGACAAAGGTTTGATGCAACAGGAATGTTGTAAGAGTATTTCCTGTACCCAGTAGAAATTCTAATTCTAAAAGGGCCCTTAAAACTTCAAGATGCCAATATTCACTTTGACTGACAGATTAACTGCTTGATGGCTAGACACGCCTAGCCCAAAAGTATAATGACAGTGAAGATATAGAATTCATTTCTTGATGTAAAATGACATCATTATTTTTTTACCATCTAGCCATCATTTAGAGAGCCAGATATATTCAGCAGACCTCAGAGGCCTTTTGTAGCAAGTGCCATCCTGATGACAGCCAACAGGGCTGTGGATACTGCTATACATTGAGTTAGCTGGAAGATAACTGGATTCAACTGGGACTTGCAAATCCTGAGTACAGAAATCACTTTCAGATTACTTGCCTTGGATTTTCTCAAGGTGAAAGGTGCAATAGAAATGTCAAAATGTGACTACTGTTATTATATTTTCTGTTTTCAACCAATAGCTTTACCTCTTGGGACTCATTTATTCAAAAGTTGGCATAAAAATAAGATGCAGTTTTTATTTAAACTTTAAATAAAGCAAAAGTAAATTCTGGATTTGTTCAGCATAAATAGACTTCACCATATATAATTTCTTTCAGATCCACAAATCTAAACTGTATGGCTATTTTGCCTGCTGTTCTTTTTTTTGAAACAAAATATATGTGGGTACATATTGTTTTAACATACGGATGTTGGGATTATGCAAATAACTAGTAATTTTAACTATAGGAAATCTTTATTATATCTTGCTATGCTTGCTTGTCATTTTTTAGGATGTGATTCATTAGATAAAAATGTAGTTCTTCATGTATTTTTCATGCCATTTTCCCCTTGTAAAGACTGACATTCAAAAAATTCAGTCCCAAAAGAAATAACCTGATATCAAGGTGTTTTGGCAAAAATATTTACCTGAATCGTTGGACTATAGAAACTCTGTGACCTAGAAATGGCATAATCCCTTAGTCATATTTACTAAAGATATCTCTTCTCAGAGTTAACTTCCCATCTACATCCACTGCTCTTTATATCTAGTATGAGCTAAGAACATTTCCTAATCTTAGCTACACTAAGGAGTTCAAAGTTTCCCATTAAAACCAACCATAAGAAGCTGTGCGGTGACTTGCTCCTGTAATCCCAGTATTTGGGAGACTAAGACCAGAGGATCACCGGTTCGAGGCCAGCCTCAGCAATTTAGTGAACCCCTCAGCAATTTAGTGAAACCCTATTTCAAAATAAAAAGGGCTGGGAGTGTAGTTCAGAGGTAGAATACTCCTGGGTTCAATCCCCAGTACTACAAAAAACCCTATAAGAAAAGATAGTTGATTTTGACTTACAATATAGAATTTTATTAAATCTGATGCCTAATTCCATAAGCCTACCCTATAGACATGTATGTCTAGAGCTTATGGGTTATTAATATTTTATGTGGACAAATCACAAAAGTTATCAGTTCCATTTTAGAATATCACTGACTTAGATTACTTGTACTCTATGCCTCTCTGGAAATATTGTACTTAAGATTGCATTTTCCAACCAGTTCTATACAAAATATATGATAAATATACTTTGTGGATTGTGTTATCATTGTTATTGCCCCTAGGCTAGGCCCAAAGCTGAAAGTTTCACGGTTTTTCTTTCTGGAAGAAATGGTCTGACTCTTTAAGTGGTTGCTGGTGATTCTCTGGATGGGAAGGGAACGGCTGCAGGCTCAGCTGACTAGAGGCAGGTGATAGATGTTAGACCTCTGTGTACAGACAAAGCTAAATATCAACCCATAATTTCTATACTGAGAAAATTCTAATTCTGTAACTCACTTGGAAACTGTCAGGATCACCTTCTCTAGCAACTGTAAAGTCTTCATCCATTTTCTTTACATTTGTTTAGGTCTCAGAAACGGATAGGAAGCTCAGTAGTGTTGAAGAGCATTTGAATACCTTAGGCCTTTAGGGAAATTCCATTGAAATTGATGCAACTGAAGTGAAATCAAATCTTTATTTTAAAAATATATCTAATTATTGGAATATAGGATATGGTGCATTTTAAAAAATATTTAAAAATGTAAACCCTTATATAAATAGTTCTTTCAAGGTAAATTATATATAATTTAAATACTGTGTCTCTGTGTGTGCTGTGTCATTGTATTTTAAAATATTCTCCTACATAGTAAATTAATATTTTAATGAGTAGCATATCTTTCCTGAAAATCATTGGACTCAGTTTTTGGATGGAATCTTTTGAGAGCTTTGTAAAAAAGAATGATAAATCTATTTTAGGGTAATATTGAAATAAAGGCCATGTATATGATATTTCATGTACATATTTCATATTTATCAGTATCTGAAAGACTGTGATCTTTGTTTGCCTGATGTTTACCCAACTAGGGTCCAACTAATGGGCAAGCAAGAAAACAATCAGATGGAAATTCCAAGAGCACAAAAGGTTTGAGTAGGAAGATGGCCAGAGAGGATCAGACAATTAACCCCAAGAAGCTAGGTTCAGTGCCCTTATTGGGGGATTAGAGAGATAAAATAAGGTCATTTCTCTTGTATAGAAGAAGACAGAGAGGTCAAGAACTGAGAAACATGGATAGGAAAACGAAGAAGAAAGTACATGGTGCTACTCCATTTCCTGCTCTGTGGCAAAGGTCAAAATGATAATACTTTCTGAACTCTGAAGACCTGATCTTCCTTTGCAGAAGCTGAGTTCCCAAAGTTGCATTCACTGAACTTCCTTCATGTAGCAATGGGCATTTCAGAATGAACTTCTAAAGCACCAGAGTCCTGGCCTCCATGCTGAAAATTTTCTAGTCAGACTAAGCAGTGGAGAACTACTCTGTGTAAGCCATTAGACACAAACTTTATTAAGCAAAATGGCCAATTTACAAATTTTAAGGCTTTATCTTCTCAAAGTAGATGTCAAAAGATATTCATTCCACATAAAAATAAGCCCTGCATATTTTCAGTCAAATGTGACATCTACTCAACAATGCTTATAGATTTAAATTTAGAGAAAGATATGATTTATTTCTATTCAATATATTTGTTTTGTCTACAATGTCATAAGTAGTTTGTGGTCACGACTTTAGAATCTGAAGACTTTCTTATAATAAATATTTTAGTTTTGCTAGAGTGCCAAATAGACATGAATCTAAGAATGATACATGAATAGTCTATTTTTCTTAAAAATCAATTACATTTTACACTGACCATTATTTTACCTGGTCTTTAAGTCCTTCTCTCGGTCTTAATAAAATCTGGCCATGGAAAGACATGCTAAATTTCTGAGTGCTCATAAGGCATTTTATTTTATTGTTTAACTTTGCTTATTATCTTACGATTAAGGAAATCTCACTGTCTCCATATATCTACACACATACATATACATATATGTATATATACATACACATATATGCACATACCTATAACATATAGATTGATGATTTTGTATTTCATGAACTAACGTTTATACATTTTAACCTCAATTAAAAGAAATCAATAGGTGCTATATGGCACTCAGTGACAAATGCAAATATTCTTGTAATTTAAAAAGCCACAGATAACCTTATATGGTGTTGGGGGAAGGTATAGTTTTTATAAATATCAACACACTGATTTCTACATTTCTTTACTGCCTTTTCCATATCATCATACTATTAAGTCAGATCCTTAAAAAATGAGCTGCATTTGAAAGAAAAATTTCAAAAGTTTTGGAAAATGCAAAACTGAAGACAACACTTTTACTACCAACTGAAAACAAGCTTAGAAATTATTCATATATTTGAATTCTAGTGACATCGACAGTTACAAGTCAGGTTCTTCCCTGCCTTATTTGGGGTGTATGCAAACTGAGTTAATATGGTTCATCATTTTTCACTCTGGGAAATCTTATGACTTCATTTTTAGAAATGAGCTCAAATGCAGTTCCCCCTCGATTGGGTGACTAAGGCAGTGACTTTAGGGCATATTATGGAGGAGAAAAAAAGCATTGATGAGTCACAGAAAGTTTTGATGAGAGCACTGATTTTATTCCTCTCAGTGACTCATTTGTGACTTTTCTTTCTCTGTGTTCTTGAAGTGTTTCATTCCTCCTCACTCAAAGTAAGGAGAGCAGGGCCCGAAAGACTATGAATTTATTCTTTCCTCAATTTGGAAAAGGCAGGGAGAGTTAAGGACCAGAAGAGGGAGGCTTTTCCTAAGTGTGGCCCATCACAGAGTTCTCTCCTCCCCTCTTTAAATAATAATGCCAAAGGAATTGTCAAATCTCAGCTGAGGTTTTTCAATGCTGTCTAGCAGACTGATTGTAGTCAAATCAGAGCACAGGTTTTCTGCTTCTACTAATACTCTTGAAATAGCTAATGAGCTTGTTTCTGGCTACAGACCAGTCCTCCACCTTTTCTCCACGGCACCATGGTAGCCTTGCTGCCTCTCTGGCAGCTCAGGTTGGTTGTAGGTTGAGCTATAGTCTGTGGGGGTAGGTGGGGTGAGAGTGGGGAACAATCTATAATAATATTTAATATTATTCAGATCAATGAGCAGTTTCCTGCTATTTTGATGCTCTCTTGCCATATTTTGAAAAACATGTCTAATTCCCTTTTTCCAATAATATCTGACCTATTAATAAATGACACATAAAATGTAGTTTTTCTATTCTGAGAAATAAGAGCTTAAGCAACAAAGATAGGCATATTTTAAAAATTTTATGTCACATGACATGAGTCTGAGATAAAAATATTGTTTTTAGGAGTATCGGGGGATACAGTTGGCAAGCAGTAAGACTCTTCTGAGGATGGTGAAGCTGTGTTTTTTTTCATTATGGATAATATAAATAGGAAGATGATAAAATCGCCTCTATTTAGTTGTCAGGTCATGCTGACAATTACAAAACCTCCTAACCTGAGAGAGTAAAAATTATGCATTTAAAACTCATCATTTCTTTATTGTATCAGGTAACAAATAGACTGAATATATTCTCTGTTGTACAATAATTATTATTCTGTAATATACACTAAAAAGAAGATAAACAAAGTTACTGATACCCTTTGAGGTCAGATATGTTCTTAAGAAACACAAATAACTAAGGGAGAATGGAATTTAAAAAGAGTGAGCTTAACTAATATTTGTTATATAATAGTGTGCCTTAATTACAGTAATTGCTCTAACATAAAATCTCACCAAATAAAGAAGTTTTGAGTGGCATAGAAAGTGGCTTCTAGTAATAGATACAGAAATATGCAAATCAACTAGACCCAAGTATATGCTAATTGGCCAACACACCTCTCATTTAACCAACAGTGAGCTATTCCACACTATCTGCAAATCAAATGGGTGACTGTGTAGGTGTAAATGCATCTCTAAATTAATTTTCCAATAATAGAAAATCTCTAACAAACAGAAACTTGGAAAAATAAACAAGCATAAGGGCAGGAGGATATTTTGCGTGTGATTTTAATAAGTACGATGTTTTTCATGTTTAGATGCTGTGGAATTTCATCAACCACACAAAGCATAACAAAAGTAAACTTTGACTAAGGTTTCCTACACACAACGAGCTTTTGTGTCACTACAAATAATTCATTCTCATCTTAACTATTAACCACACTGCTATAAGGGCAAAACATCTACTGTGTGTGTTTTATTAAAAGCAATTCTACATTATCTCAGAGTGATTATTAATCCTAAGAGTATGGCATGCACTATTCATACAATGTTTACTAGATCTGTGAGCACACACATATATTTATTTTTCTAAAGTTTATTAAAATAATAGAAGAGTTCCATCAATAGACTGCAAAGAAATTATTGGCACACATTAAGTAAGAATAAGTGATACTATTATTCACCCATCTTAATATCTACAGTGTATTCATAGAATCATAGAGCTTAAAGCATTCTTAGAAATGTCTTAATAAAATTTCTCTAAATTATACATAAGGAAACTATAATTAAGCAACTTGTCTACTGTCACATAATCACATAATTAGCTGTATCTGAATTTTAAAAATATTTAGCTTTTTTAACCTTTCTGTGCCATAGAAAACATTCAAATAGAATAGAAACAAGTTTCTGATGTTAAAATCCAAAGTTTCCAAGGTGAAGTATTTCTAAAACACTGGACATAATTGACAAAGCCATAGTCTTCTCTCAATTTTCTTCTAAATGTGTCTAAGTTTTATCCTCAAGAATACCACACATGTCTAAGAATCAATACATATGTAAACTGTTTGTACTCATGGCTTAATTATTTGATATAGTAAATAATACAATTTTACTTCAAAATACATGATATTTTAAGCTATAAAGAAAGCAGCAGCACAGATTAGAGACATGAAAATGGAAAACGTCCCTTTGTGCTGAACTCTGTATGAAGCCTTTTCTCTTCTCATGTTTTAACCCACAGAGCAGAATCCAGAGAGACACAGCAGTGTACATGTGAATTGCTGAAAATGACGTGGCAGCAAAAAACAAACACACAAAAAACCCCAAAACAACAGAAACTGTCTTCCTAGGTTTAGAATTGTTTAAGAGTTTTGTCTCCCTTGTTCCTTGTACATAATTTTGACCACCTCTTACGGGAAGTTTTTGTACTGAGTTTGGTAATTCTAACTTTTTGTACAGGCGATGCTTTGGAAATGACAACAGTGCTGTTGCAGAGAGTACAGTTCCTGATAGCAATTCTATTAATAAATACATATTCAATCACAAGTTAGCTCACTGAGATACCGATATTATAAGCATGATAAAAGTCACAAGCCTTGGTTAAATATTGTGATAAAATTCTCTTCCTTTAGGTCCACTGTAGACATATACCTGGTACGTTACAAATATCCGTAACGATAATTAATGACTCCTGGTGCTGGCATCATACAGAAATTTGAAAGCATCAAGTGATTTCCACATGACACTTGCATTGCGACAAGTGGACTAAAGAATGTATTTACTTTCATATTGCTTAAATATCAAGGGCAAACTGGTTGGCAGATGACACAACAGATGTTAAATCCAGTCTTCTCTTCTTCCTTCCAACCCAGAATTTTCACAGCAATTGGAGATCTCAGGGTGCTGAAATAGTTCAATCAATAGTTAGACCTTATCTCTCCCAGTCAGACATGCATTATTTCTTAAAATAGAAGTAGCACTTTTAACAGGAAGTGTTAGAAAATGAACATCTATTCAGATGTATATTGGAAATAATTTTTCTGTTTGTCAGGGAGGAAAGGGGGATTGGTGAGGATCCCATAGATTTTTAACACCACTTAATATATTGGCTTATGAATAAAATATTAGCACTTTAAATGGTATTCTTAGGTTAAGTCTGAAAACATAGTCTCTTTGCTTACACAAATACCTTTAAAAGAGGGTAATTAGTGACCAGTGGCTAAGAAGACCTCTGTCTTGAGAGGTTATGTCTAAGCCTCTTGAAGATTCTCCATGTAAACAAGTCAGACCGCATCTCTCATTATCCCTCCTTTGTTTACTTGGAAAAAGGTTCAAACTATTTAATGAGAGGATTACCCATACTTCAACTCTATTGAAAAAGATTAATTGATATTTTCCTGTTGGAGGTTTCACTGCTTGCTTTTGGCTTGCGCTTGCCTATTGTTATTGACGCTGTGATCAACAGAGCAAAGTTGCTTAAAGGTTATCCAAATTTCACAGCTTAACAGTACCCAAGCTAATTATATTTTTTCCTTAGTAATAGACATTGAGTTCCATGAACCGTTAACTTGTTTGAAGAGATCATGTCTTAAACTTTCCTTGTCTGAATAGAAAATTTGATGACTAAAATCTGGATATTTTGGACAATATTGCTAACTATATTGTAAATGAAGTAGTGCATCTCCTCAAGATGGATTATTAAAACATAGAGCCAAATTTCCGTGAAAGCCTAAAAATAATGTATTTTTTCACTACCATATATATAGAAGATTTTGAAGCATAATTTTAATATCTTTGCATCTTCGTGGTAACACAATATAAAAAACAAGACTTCCACCATTTTGAGATACAATTCTGTGATAGAAATCTTTACAAAAATTTTTCCCCAAAAATGTGTGTATTATGGACATATGGCTGCATATTTGGATAACACCATTTGCATTTTTCAAACTTGCATTTTTTTAAGCACTAGCTTGGCTTTTGCTGTCAGAATGGCAAACTGCTAGAGTATTCATCTAAAATTCTTAGTTTAACTCTTTGTCACTTTAACATTTTATATAATGCTAATATGTTCACCTTTTCTTTAAAAAGTAATCTAATATGTTAGAGGCAGTAAAATAGGAAAGACTTTCAAACCATAAAGTTTAATAATAGGAGGAGTCACATCATAGTGTGAAAAAAAAAGGATAGTGTCAAAATCTGATCTTAGAAAAAAATGGTTTTAAAAATTACTGGGGGAAGAAAAGTGTGTTAAAATGATTTTATTTCAGATTAATTCCCTGGAAGGATCTGTGATTTTTATAGTTTTCAAGGGTTATTTTATAAAAGCAGTTTGAGTTCCTGAACATTTAAACATAACAGACTGGAATATAGAACACTAAAAAAAAAAATGATGATGATGAGAAAATAAAGATAAAAACAACCCTGACATTAGTAACTTATGGAGATTAGGCTTTCAAGGGAAATGAAACTTCATTTGCTGCATGCTTTCTAACACACATCCTTAAATTTCTTTATGATGCATGATGCATCTTCAATGTTAAAAATGTGACACATTATTCACAGGGCTTTGCCACATTACTTTAAGACGGGCTTACTCCAATGCCCTCCACTCTCAAAAAAAAGCAGTCTTATTTCAGGGAATCAAGTGCCCACTTCTAGCTGAATAATTTACCTGTCTTTTATAATTTATACATATCAACAATTATGTTATCTAATGAACATGTTTTGACTTGATTAAATTTCAAATAAATTATACCTTCCAATTGACATTACCAATAATTTAAAACTTTTTAGATAACCACCCTAAAGGTCCATGTTACATATTCTATATATGTTAAAATATGCACTATTTTAAATTTTACAATATTGTGCATATATTTGGACATATTGCAGACATATTTGGACATATTGTGGGCATATTTGGAATATTTCAGTTTTTCTCTTAATTGACATACTATATGGCTACTTATATTCCCAAGCCACTTCAATCTGCTTCTTTCAAATTATGTTTTTGCAATGTGTTTATCTAATTATTACTTATTTATTAGTTTCAGCAGAAGTATTTAATTAATTAGCATCTGATGAAAAGATAAAAGTAAATACCAGCACATAAATTATGCCATTGAATAGGTACAAGTTTTATTAGTACTAATGCTGGCAAATGCAGTTAGCATTATTGATTTAGTTGAGTACATTAAAATAACATAATAAAAATATTTTACCACAAGGCAATACAATACGACCATTGTGTCAGTTTGTTAAGACTTCAAAACTTAAATGCATAGCCTAACATTGAACATACCGATTCTTTTGTATAATCATCCTATAATAAATATGACATTATCACTCCAAGTCTGGGTAGTCATGTTAGGTGATTAGAGAGTAGGAATTTCATCAGAGGGAGTACTCTGGAAGATAATCTTTCTTTATTCCCCTCCTTTGGAACACAGGGAGAGAAGAACTATGGAACAGCAATAATAGCTGAACTGGCTGTTACATAATCTGAGCTAAATGATGAAGTACTGATACTTAAGTGATCATCTGTCACTTCACATATTGAGGATGTTCGATACATTCAATTGCCACAGCTGAGATGGCTCTTTGAGCTAAGTTAATAATTTTTTTAAAAAACATGTAAGAAAATCTCTTTAGTAATTATTTATTAAATTAATTAATACATATATTTTTATTATGCAATATGTAGCAGACAATGATACCAGGTACCAGGTAAACAATAGTGAGTCAGAGAAGAGTCTAGTTCACTAAATACCAAGGAACTTATTTTAAGATCATTTGTGCCAATTATTACCTATTCACACGCAATGTAAACAAAATTGAGGTCAAAACAGAATTACAGAACTAATATAAATTTCCAGTAGCTTAACCACCCATGATGTTTTCACTCCAGTTCTGATGTTACAAAGAAATATAAAACCATAAGCCACAATTAGAAGATGATAAAATATGATAATATTCTAACTATATTTTAAAACCAAATCACTTAATCCAGCTATTAAAAAGACATAACTTAAACAGAAGGAATACAAGACTTAAACAAAGCAGAAGACAGCTGTCCAGAAATTATCAATTGCTAAAGCACACAGATTGTGATTAAATTTTAATGTGGCTTTTAAGCAAAGATTTTGCTTATCAGAGAGAAAGAATCACAGAGAAAATATTGTTATTGATTTCATCATTTTAAATGTAACTGATCCTTTAAGTAAATCTTCTTGCTTTCAGTACCACTTTTTAAAGTGACTGCTTATACTGGGCAAGTCATTAGAGGGGATGTTCATTTAAAATTCTACGCCAAATGCATAAATAGTTCTCCAGTGCACTCAAAGTCACATCTGTCGAAAATACAACACAGCATTCAATCCTTTGAATAAAAACAAAACACAACTGTAGAATAGTTGGATAGTCAAGTCATGTAAATTAAATGACATTGAAAATGATATTTTTATTGATTTTTTCCAGGGAACTGGTCTTTGGAATTATTGTACATTGGCTACATTTTATATTATCTAAATTAACAGTAAGGCAAGTGGTTTCACTGGCATTTTGACATTTGTTGTAGCGTTGGGGAAAATAGACTGCATTTTTTAAAACAAATAGAATGACACTCAACGTTGGCTCTTCAGAAAAAAGGAACATTTAATACCATTTTCATTAAATTAATTATTAAAATGAGAAATCACTATAATCAATCTTGATGCTCCAGTGGACCATAATTATTATTATGTGTGTGTATGTGTGTGTGTGTGTGTGTGTGTGTGTGTGTTGCTAGGGATTAAATCCAGGGGCGGTCTACCTCCAAGCTACAACCCGAGCCCTTTTTATTTTTTATTTGGAAACAGGGTCTCACTTAGTTTCTGAAGATCTCACTAAATTGCCGAGGCTGACTTTGAACCTGTGAACCTCCTGTCTCAGCCTCCCAAGTACTGGGATTATAGGGGTGTGCCACTACGCCCAGTTACCAATGGACCATAATTATTTAGCAATGTGTGAGAATGTTAGGGTCAAGGCAACTTTAATAGAGGGGGAAAAAGTATCTCATGAAAATAGAAAGGAGACCCATAGGGTAGAGGAAGGGGGTAGTGGGGGAGAGAGGAGGGGAGGTACGACACAATAAAATTGATCCAAGTATGTTATGTGCATGTATAAATATGCCAAAATGAAGCCCACTATTCTCTATAGTTATTATGAACCAATAAAAAAGGAGAATTGTAGTTCGGCTTTCTGGATATCAAGCAATGTTGATATCTAAAAATTGATTTTAAATTTAAGAAATATGTGTTCATTTAATTATATAATAATATGCATTTATTTATTAATTTGGTAAATGAATATTGAATTTTGACTAGGTGCCAGATATTAAGCTGGGTAACAGTGAATGCATACATATTTTTATATTCTCAGAAGTGTGCATATATGGACCTGCATATAAGGCGTAAATACTGACTCAGACTTTTTCTGTAATGGATATTAATAATCAGTTTATTAGTCAATGTGAAGTTAGCCAAAAAATCTATATGATGCAATAATTCCTTAAGAGGCTGTCAGTATTCTTATTTTTAAAAATATAAGACATATCTTTTATTTTTTCATTTATTCATTTTCTTGTGGAACTGGGGATGGAACCCAGACGCATTCTACCTCTGAGCTACATCCCCAGCCCTATTTTATTCTTTATTTTGAAACAGGTTCTCACCAAGTTGTGGAGGGCCTCACAAGTTGCTGAGGCTGGCCACAAATCTGTGATCCTCCTGTCTCAGCCTCCCAAGTACTGGGATTACAAACTACAAGCATGCATCACCACGCTGGGCTCAAGACATACCTTTTAAACCAAATAAATTTTAGTGTAACACATTTATTCTAAATTTTAACTATCCAGCTCCTATATTATTAAAAAACTCATTCACATTTCATTACCCTACTTGCTCTTACAGCCACTGCAAAGCATTCTCAATTGATTAGTATTGATTTAACAGGTGACTGGCAACACAGAAGAGATGACTATCATCAGTTCATTGATTCTTCCACTTTTTAACCAAGTGGAAACTAGGTCAACTCTCAGTGAAAATGCACATTTTGCATATTCTTATTTGTGCCCTCAATGACAGAGGTCTATGAAATCACACAATCTTGTACGGGCATCCACAAAGTTTTTTTTTTAAATAAACAACCTTAAAAATACTATCTGAGTTAATTTATGCTTGTAGTTAGATTTTTCTGCACTGTTAAGGTCATTACGATAAAATTTATTGCTTCTTCGCTGGATTATCATTTCCAATATTTTTTTTTTTTGCGGTACCGGGGATTGAACCCAGGGGCATTCTACCTCCGCGCTACACCCCTGACTCTCTATTTTTTTTTATACTTTATTTTTAAACCGGGTCTCACGAAGTTGCAGAGGGCCTCACTAGGTAGAGAGAGCGAGACAGGGAGAGAGAGAGAGAGAGAGAGAGAGAGAGAGAGAGCTAAGGCTGGCCGCGAACCTGGATCCTCCGGTCTCCACCTCCCAAAGTACTGAGATTACAAGCGTGTGCCACCATGCCTGGCTCATTTCCAATAATTTTGATTACTGATGATCTTACACCAATAAAGGCATATAAAAAAACTTTGGATATTCCAACACAGACCACAATCCAAAAGCTATGTTATTTTTTTTGTTGGGAGGGGAAAGGGAACTGGTGCAAAAAAAAAGTTAGTAATATCTTCAGTTTGGAAAAATAAGGCAATCTGGTTTAAATTATACCAAAAGCAAAAATTCTTGTCTAATATCATTCTGACTTTGACATAAATAACTTCATCACTATTGAATGCATACCCATGTTTATAACAGCACAATTCACAATAGCCAAATTATGGAACCAACCCTGCTGTCCACCAGCACATGAATGGATAAGGAAACTGTGGTATATACACACAACGGAATTTCACTAAGCAATGGAGAAGAACAAAATTATGCCATTTGCAGGAAAAATGGATGGAAAATGGAGAATATTATGCTAAGTGATATTAGTCAGTCACAGAAAGTCAGGGTTGATGTGTTTTCTCTCCTATGTAGAAACTAGAGAAAAAATGGGAAACATACAGGAATTTAAATAATGCAGAGAGAGACCTATAGTGTAGTTGAAGGGGTGAGGGGTGAGAGTTAGAGAGGTGAAGAGAGAGGAAACAGTTTAATAAAACTATGGCAATATGTAAAGGGTGCCAATCTCACTAACTCGTGTGGGAGGAGGGGGTCGAGGTGGGATGTGAAAGGAAATACACAAAGAGCTGTGTGCATGTATGTTTTTAACATGCTGAGCCTCCCTATGATGTATGATTGCAATGCATCGATAAAATCAGTTTTAGAAATCTTCCATTGAATTAAATGATCTTAAAAATACTTGTACTTAAATTATAGAATGCTCTTTTTTTGTGGTACTGGGGAGTGAACCCAGGGGCATTCTAGCTCGGATCTACACCCCTGGTCCTATTTTATTCCTTATTTTGAAACAGGGTCTCACTAAGTTGCGGAGAGCCTCACTAAGTAGCTGAGGCTGGCTGCGAACCTGTGATCCTCCGGTCTCAGCCTCCCAAGTACTGGGATTACAATACAAGGCCAATGGAGTCTGTTCCTCCGCGCTGCAGTGGTCCCGGGTATGACAAGTGCTTGAGCTGAAGGGCTCGCTGTGTTGTCTGATGAGTGCATGGAGTGCCTGTGATCCCCACAGGGCAACACGAGCCACAGGCGGTTAAAACACACTCACCCTCCACCGCCTAAAGCATTCCACCACCACACGCATTTTTTTTTTGTAAGTACTTGCCCAATCTCCTTTTGAAGTAAGAAAACCAAAATTTCAGTTTTTGTAATATTTCTATCATGTATCTCCTTTCCTTACCAGACTTTTTTCCAACAAGATGTATTATAAAATTTTATGCTTCTTCATTACTTGGTAAAATCAGGATTTAATTTTTTTCTTTTACTAAAATGCAGAAATATTTCATTCCATTCTCCTTTACCCAAGTTTGGCCATTGTTTTTACCATTATTTTAGTTACACTTTGTTTTTGGTGTAGGTTTAATTTAAAACAAACACAGACACATTCTTGATGGTAGTAATGAGACATACATGGAGAAGGCAGACTTAGATAATTCTTAATGGTTATTTCAGTAAAGCACAAAAATCGAGAGACCTAGTCCTTGTTAAAGAAAACCTTAGAGTAATATAAATCCTTGTTGTCTGTAGTCCTTGAACTTAGTGTTTCCTTGATAAAATGGTGTTCAGGGCGTGTGGCAGTGCACACCTGAAATCCCAGTATTTGGGAGTCTGAGAGAGGAGGAGCACATGTTCAAGGACCGCCTCGGTGACTTAGTGAGACCCTCAGCAACTTAGCAAGACCCTGTTTCAAAATAGATAATAAAAAGGCTGGTAGTATAGCTTGAAGACAGAATGCTCCTGGATTCAATAAGGAAGGAAGGAAGGAAGGAAAGAAGGAAGGAAGGAAGGAAGGAAGGAAGGAAGGAAGGAAGGAAAGAAGGGGTTGAAATTTGTGCCTATGAGTATGCTATCTATGAAGCAAAAAGGATATATTGCTTTCTGCTTTCCTAACTACCCAGTCTAGCCATGGTGATGAATCACATCCCATGGTCCTCCTGAGCATGAAGATTAAAGTGTAGGAGACAAAATGAAAGTTCCCTCTTGGGCAGGGCATGGTGGCACATGCCTGTAATTCCAGTACTTGGGAGGCTGAGATAGGAGGATCTCAGGTTCGAGGTCAGCCTCAGCAATTTAGTGAGACTCTTAGCAACTTAGTGAGACCCTGTTTCAAAACAAAAAAAAAAAAAAATAAGATATAAAATACGGCTGGGGGTGTAGCACAGAAGAAGAATGCTGCTGGGTTCAGTCCCCAGAACACACACACACACACACACACACACACACACACCCCTTTCTGGACACTGTATCTTTCTCTTGAGCTGATTTCCAGTATATGTACTATAAAGTTGAGGCCCACAACATTTTATGAGGTTTTGCCAATAATAATATCTAATACTTTTGAACAGTGTCTATGTATTGTGTGCTGTGCTGACACTAATTCATTTTATCCTCCAAACTTAAAAATGTGACTTCATTCTCATTTCCGAGAGGCACATCAGGTGCCCAGAGTCAGCATGTGACACTTCCAATTTCAACATTAAATGGTTGATTCTCAAGGGCTAAATTTTAGAAAACAAGCAGAATAGACTTTGAGCTTGGACTTGGGAGTTTGACAGATCTGTGTAAGCACCTCTGTTCCATTACTAGCTTCACAATCTGCATCAACTCGCTAAGCTTTCTTCTGCATCAACCATCTCATTCCAAACACTGGCATAAAAGCCAGGCATGATGGAGCATGCCTGTAACCCCAGCTACTCAGGAGGCTGGAGCAGGAGGCTCACAAGTGTGAGGCAAACCTGGGAAACTTCACAAGACCCTGTTTCTCATAAGAAAAATAAAGGGGCTAAGGTTGTAACACAGTAACAGGGTGCATGCTTAGCATGCTAGACAGGATTCTATCCCCAGAACCATAGGAGAGAGAAAGAAAGAGAAATAAAGAAAGAAGGAAGGAAGGAAGGAAGGAAGGAAGGAAGGAAGGAAGGAAGGAAGGACCTTTTTTTAGAGAACTCACTGAGATGATGTACCAAAAATATTTCTTACGTGTCTGTCATGGGGTCAGTAGTGAATATATGAAAACTATTATTATTAATGAAATAGGGTGGCACAAGGTGGCAGAAGACATTCTCTAATGTTTTAGCCTAACCCTTTTCACACTTATACATCTTTTAGTTCATGGAGGATTAACTAACAGGAAGAATGAAACTAATAGCTTGAAAAAAAAAAGTCAGACTCCTCAGTGTGGCCCAAAGAAAAACGACAATACATACAATTAAATATTATGATATTAACAGATAGACATGTTGCAGTTCCTAAGCTCACGCTTTAGAGTCTAACACTTCCCCGATGACCAGGGTATAATTGTTCAGGTGAGAGTTTTACTCCCTTTGTTTTTCTTCTGCATCGTTTTACTTCTTATTGGTATTTGGCATTATCTTCATAAAGAACTCCATTTGGAAGGCAGAGTTCCTTTCTACCATCCCACCATGCATTTTAGACTTACAGAAGTTTTCTTCTCCCTCTCTCCCAAGACCCATGTTTGCAGATCTTCTACAAACTACTGTTAAGTGTTACTAGTATCATTTTTACATGCCTTTCAGAAAGGATTTGAGTAGGCATATTTTTTTTTTTGGTTGCTAGGACCTTAATCTTTTCTCTTTTCCTCATTATAAAGGTTATTGAAAAACAGCAGGTCTAAGCTTTAAATAGGTTTTGAATACATCTTTGAAAGCTAATACGTTATATTGTGCTAAATGATAGTGCTCTTTAAAATCGGATGTGTTATGTTGTAAATAAAGTTAAAATGACAAAGAATCAAGAGTTTTAGGAATCCCAGGGTCTTGTTACACTAATCTTGGGTCAGATACTGTTGTATGAGAGAACACAGTAGTGTAATGGGCATTTGTCGATTTAAATTAAATTATAACTTTGGAGACAGTAACTCTCAAACTTAAAACAATCATATGATATTATGAATTACATCTTATACACATTAAGAGATCTTAAAGCAAGGAAACCAAAGATAGAAAATATTGGTTCACATTTCAAACCACAATACGTGTGAATATAGCCTCAATTTAATAAAAATGCATAATGCAACTTTCCTCGGGTTAAATGTCTTGCAATTGCTCTTGGAATGGGCTCTTGTTTTCCCATTATTGGCCACTTTAATTGACTTATGCACTGGTTTTCTCATTTAAGGATCACTCTATAGCACTGGGCATTCTCAGTCTGAGTGATATGTCCTCCTCTGCTTCATCCAACAACACAACAGTTTACGTATTTCTGAACTTGATCTGAAAACGGATTTAAAAATCCATATTGACAATCCAATTTCCGTGAAAATATATACACACAAGTCTGCTCGGAGGTGGCTAAAATAAAATAAATTTCATTTTCAGAGACAGGAAGGAAGACGAGACAAGAAAGTGAAGATTCTGAAGTAAATGGGTACTTGCCCTGACCAAGATCGAAACCCACCTCTCCCCAGGGAATATCAGAAGAGGGCATGGAAGACAAGCATTGGAGAAGTAGAATGTTTGTGCTTTTCTTTCTAGTGGACTGCATTAAATATTCAGCAAAAGAGGGGATCGGTTTACATGACTCTTCTTGTTTCTCATGTATCGTCTGACAGGTGCTGTAAACATACATAGACAAACATGGTCCTGTGCTCACAGTGCCCCCATGTCCAAGGGAAGACGGGCTGCAATGTCCCGAAGTGACCACACAGGACGCGGCAGACACACTACGCTCAGACTGGGGAGGAATCCTGCCTTTCGACTTTGATTCTGAAGGAGATCCCTTCAGAGAGATGGTTTCAGTCCAGCAATGTGTTACTAAGGTAGAACAGTCTTGTTTTGATTCTGGGGACTCGACTGAAACCCTCAATGGTGCTTTTAAAACACTGTAACAGGAGGAATCTCGTTTCCTGAACGCCGAGCTTTTGCTGGTGGCAATCCACCAATCCACATCTCCTGGATTTCACTGAGGGTAGAATCACAGCAACCAGGGAGAGAGAACTGACCTTGGCTTTGAGAGCAGAGCCAGTATTTAACACATCCAACTCGTTCGCATTTTAGAGATGTCATGGTAAATAAACGATGACTGTTTACACTGAAGGCTGAGCGTCTCCTTTCTCTCCACTATAGGCAGCGACTTGGCTGGGATCATATCATTCTGCGGTACTATCACACGCTACCTTTTTTCTCACTTGAATTGTACTTTTGGCTGTCACTTGCGCTTTTGAATAAAGGTTTACATTAGTGGGAGATATCATAATAGCATATCTCCTTTTCCTGAGTTGATATACAAATCAAAAAGAATGAGTAAGGCCAAGACTCCCTTTGTCCTTGGAAAAGTCTGCCATCTGCATTTAGCTGGTGATATTCGGCTGGGAACAAAATTCTAGCATAAGGATGTCGTTAATACAGCCCTCGAGTTAAACTGTAAATTCAAAGTACTTTAAATGCCTTATAGTCAAAGCCAGTAAAATCGACCCTGTATATTTTTATTTCATCTCTGTTGGATCATATGATATTTAATAATTGGTTCTGGCACCTCGTTGCAAATTATTATAACTTTGCGATTCAACAGTCCTATTGAACATATGGGCAGCACAGGCTCCGAACATATATATGATACAGCCTCTCAAGAGGACCTTCTGTCTTGTTTTCCTTAGCTTGGAAGGGTCAGGTAAATTTTGTTGTGTCGTCATGTGCTAAGATTCCTCAATCTCTGTTTTGCAGGGTAAATGCTTAATGGAACTGACTTTTTTTCCCCCCTAACTGTGAAAACTTCCTTTGCAAAGCCAAGAGAGAGATTCATGCATCTGGGATGCAGTTTTATCGGGCTCTTACTAAAGCAGTTATAAAGCTATTCCAGCATCAGCGCATGAGTACTCATCAACCCAGAATAGGTTCTATTCCTTAATGCCATATTGTGTGCGGGTTTAGCTGCAAACTACAAGAGTTTCTAGAGTCAGGAGACCTCCCCATGCTGTTGAAAGTGTATGATAATTCTTCATTAATCTTGGAGAAGATGGAAAGCAGGTGATAAAATACAATCGACCCCAAGAAACCTTTCATATAGTTAGGCATTCTCCCTTCCACACTTTCTTTTCCAGCTCTACTCACAATAACACTCTGAGACAATATGAGGAAAAGCATTTCCACCCCATAGCCTATTAGGGTTATTTTCAACATCCCTGCTGCTTTGCCTCTGTACCTAGCCTGTGGGCCTTGATTTGCTCTTGTATTATTTCACATTAATTACCATATAGTTTATTGCCACATTCAAACATGCCGTAATACGGGCACCGTAGCAATAATTACAGAGTACATTGTCCTTCAAAAGAGATGTCAAGATGGACAGTGGTGGGTGGGGTAGGCAGAAGGTTATGGTTTATACCTTATGTTGACATTGTGGAACTGGGCTGGTTCAATTTCTCTTGATTTCACTATAATACCTATTACAAGTTTCTCTTTGTCTGTCACATAATTAGTCATTACTAAGACTACTACAGTAGAAAGTTCATGGAGTAGGTGGCAATGGTTAGAGGGACTTTTCAAGCACCGATTTTTCCATTGCTACTGTAATATTGCACTTTTTAAAATGGCATATCGGTATATGAGAAATCACCATAGGCAATGTCTATAATTCTCATTATAAAACTAAATATCCTGTTCTCTTTAACAATTTTTGTACAAAACTTACATTTCATATCTATGCTTCTGTACCTGTGTATTTCCTGTAGATACCTATAAAAGGCATTTGGAGACTCTAGAAAGAGAAAATGTCCCCGCTCTTTGTTATGATATGAAAATCTACCTCTCAGTGAATCATCCTACCCTCACCCACCAAGCTAGTGTTGAGACTCTTCTTCACAATTAGGTTGTCATTTAGCCATGACAAATACCAAGAATCATCCTCACCCGGGTGAACAGCAAGGCACGGCCATGACTGCCCGGCTCAGGACCTCGAAGCTGAGGTCCCGTTCACATCACAGAGCTGAGAATGAATACCTAGTGCTACTGCTGATTTGCTTAGCATCATGGACTACTTGCTTGGCGTCACGTAAGCCAGTAGGTGGAGTGCTTGCTAACAGTAATTGAAGATATAGAACTTGAACTTAAAATAAGTGGAAGCCACTTTTCTTGTTATAAACTGCTAAAACCGTATTTACACTGAACTCTTTCTATGGATATAATTAGTTGGAAAAAAATGTTTCAAGGGCAGACTTGAGATGAATGCAGGCCTATAGTTACATGGCTGAACACAGAGGCAAAATCAAGAAGATCAACACATCGTATGGTATAAAGCTTATGAAAAAGGACACTTTCTCAAACATTCCACTGATCTTGATCTAGTAAACAGACCTTAGTCTCTCCTTTTAAAAATTTGGTATTTATGCCGTTTGAAGGATAAATGAGCTTTGATGAACTATACATGAAGAAGCTTACGTGACCGAGGATTAATTACATACATGTGTTGAGAGTCATAGGAAATTCAGCACCTTTGGAAAGAAAAGTTGCAAGAGATGCCTCCAAAATAAAGTGTAACTTTCCCCTAAGAGTGCCTTGTTTTCCTCCAAAAGAAGGCTTTCAAATATATTTAAAAGCTGCAGCTTGAGACTTGCTAACTACATCACTCTAAATCTATCTATATCACACCTAAAGATGTTAAAGCAACATTTAGAACTCCAAGGAGAAAACAAGCAACAGAATTTAGAAAGCAGGAACCACATGGAAATAAGAAAAGTCTTCAGTCGTTTTTTAAGAATGTGAGTTCTATGATGTGAAGTAGATGAAAACGCAAGAGTTTAAAAAAGAATCTCTCGTTCCATATCAGGAACACTCACATAGCTGATTCCACGGCGTGCAAGGACTGCAGATCCATGGGGCTTGGAGATGCCACCTCCTCTGCCAGGGCATCATTGCACCACGACAAACACTAATGAAGCAATGCTCTCCTCCCTTTTATTTAATTTTTAATTATTAAAATGACAAATTTGTTTAAAAATAATTTCCACCAGGACACAGTTGATTTTTTCCCCCTAATTGTGCCATCATGTTCTCACTTCCTACTAAATTTGGGGTAGATTTGTATTTCAAATACATGACTTTCTTTTTTTCACTTTGGGTTGAAAGTGGAGGAATAGAGGAGAAGAGTCCGTCCTGTGAAACCAAATTAATCAGCCAAAGCTTTATCTGATAAGTAACTCAAACCAAGAAAATGCTTGTCACTTGCTGCCTTTTCAAGCAAGATCACGAGCAAATTGGAGCTTCCTTCAGGCCACAAAAAAGGGGGGAGGGAAAGGAAATAAATATTGATAATTTAAGACAAATTAAAATTAAAAATTTATATTTTCTCATCAGAAGAAAAATGTTCATTTTCATGAAGGGTCTTAAATCATGAAAATTGGCCAATAGATAAAAGTGGCACACTATGAACAGGGAATAACTTAGATCCCTTGGCCAAGAAAGAACTTTAGGGAATTTTTTTATTATTTACTCATTTCAAAGTGGAGAAATAATGTGAATGTTGGCATGTTCTAATTCGAAGGTAAATTGCATGAGCATAGGCCAATCTATGAAAGAACTGCAAATGCATTCTTTAAGGAAGGAAAACCTTTGTCTAAATCTTCCTCCACCCACACTTATTTCTTCAATTCTGCAAGAATCGTCAATTGTGCACACACTTAGTATATTTTTGTTCCCTTCATTTGGGAAAAAAAATGCAGTTCACTGCTTTTTTTTTTTTTTTTTTTTGTCAGTTACCATTGACTTCACCTTGTGTACCTGAGCCAGGATCTGACTTCCCCTTGGATATTGAACCATGTCATTCTGAGCCCAGGCTCATCCCTTGATAGTGAGTAGGCAATAGACTTCGCCAAGAAATAGAAAAGTGTTACCCTCTGATCTCACCAAGATTATATTCTCTCTTAATAGAAGCTGTTGATAGATCCTGAGCAGCTCCACACTTAGGGTGTTGACTTGTAGAATGAAATCCTCTGCACACAAGCACAGCAAAATATTTTGGTGAAAAGTAATTATCAGAAATAGTGACACGAGTAAATTAGTTAACTACATTTCAGCATGAAACTTGAGTTACCCTTGCCCGTTCTTGTTCCAGACCCATCTGAAATCAGCAGCTCAGCTTAATGATGTCACAACACTTGCCAGGCGATGGGCACTGGAGAGGAGACGCGGGACTGCTCGTGTTGCTGAGTTTCCCTCCCCTCTCTACGCACAAATGGCCCATCTGTCTCTCTCATGCGGAAACTTATCTTGAAACATCATTCTATTATTATCATGGTCGTTCTTTGAAATTGGTCCTTAACTTGAGATTGTGTTTTGGAAATCGCGTTTTCAAATTCTCCCAGATCTTGTTGGCCAATTTTAAAATGTTGATGGTAGCATGCCCTGGAAGCAGCCCATCTCACTAAAGAGCACGGATGCTATACATTTCCCTTCACTTACTACAGGGTACCCTTTCCTGAAATACAGATAGCCTACTTTTTTTTAAAAATCACAACAAAGAATTCAACTCCTCCCTACCTCTAATATTTTTCAAAGTGTGAATTGAAGAGGACTTAGAGACAGATGGGTCTGGATGATCAAGTTACCTGTTATAGCAGCACATCTGCCGGGGCAGTCAATCACTGTGATGGCTCTGACAGGTCGATGGAGCCTGAGCAAGAGCGGCTAACACAGACAGAAGAACGGCTGGGGAAGGGCAGACCTCCTGCCTGTCTCCTGGGTTTGACTGGTCTGAAAGCTGTACTTGAATTTGCTCTGGTTAAAAAATGTGTCTGTCTACAGAGCAATGATATTAGATGAAAGATTTTGGTTCCTAATTTTTTTAAAGCCAACATATTGAACACATATGATTGGGAATGATTCGATTAGCACTTTCAAGCTGTCAGTCAATATTTGGTCGCATTCGGAAGATGTGGTAGAGAATGTGGGGTGAGTAAGATTAGGAAGAGAAGTGTTTCAAACCTACGTTTTTCCCAAAAGTGTCAAGAGGAAGAAATGCATAAAGCACTGATTCTGAGATACCTATTCTTGAGAGCTCAGTATAATAAAAATTAGCATTGAATAGAAGAACAAAGGCAATTCTTAGAATGTCAAGATGCAACATTACTTCAATTTATGGAGGCCTAGTACTTGACTTTCTCTGTATATTTGATATTTTCCTGCTTCCTTCCATCACAAAGTGAATCATACTTATCAATACTAATAGATCCAAATATTTGGCGATAGTGGACGCTAGAAAATATGGAGCAAGTAATCCCAAGATTTCACAAATAATTGAAAAGATGCTTTTCAATTAAGTGCAGCATTAATTGCACCACTTATATCACACATTTGTAAAAATGCA